>JAHWFP010132103.1:0-15594 GCA_023313725.1 Lithobius niger | reverse complement strand
CTCAGGCAGTCTGACATATAAGTCCAAAAGGCAACGTAAATAGGTTTGCATCTGTATTTAGTTAGTGTTCTACAAATCTACAATGTTCTGTGTAAAAACTATACTTGCAATATTCTAACAACTTCAAATCCTTGTAAACACGCACATCATGGGTGGTGCCCTCCCAGAAGCTTAGGCGTGTTTGGAAATGTTGACTGCTGAAAGTGCCATTTTTGAGACCCAAAAATGACTTTTTCTCCAGTCTGGTCAGTGTGGTTTTGACCCCCTTCCCCCCTTCTTGATGGGGCCTGAAAAAATTATGATCCTCCCTGAGAGGGTCCAAAAAATTCAAGACCCCCGATTTCTTCCTCCCTTACACACACCCCCCCCCCCCCCCCCAAC
Organism: Lithobius niger; assembly: GCA_023313725.1. Taxonomy (NCBI): domain Eukaryota; kingdom Metazoa; phylum Arthropoda; class Chilopoda; order Lithobiomorpha; family Lithobiidae; genus Lithobius; species Lithobius niger. Next base: position 15,213 of record JAHWFP010132103.1, on the reverse strand, counting down.
CCCCCGCCCGCCGTCGGCGATTAATAATGACCGGTACCTAAAAAGGATGTAAGGAGAAAGCACAAGGTGATGGTCAGGTAAAAAAATTTGCAGTGAGGAAAGACCATGTGAAGATAAAAGAGAAGAGTGAAAAAGTCTGTTAAAAAGAAAATGACTGTATTGGCAGCTAGTAGGTATAGTCAGGATGCCAGATCTCTCGGGTGGGAGAATGTATACTAATTCAATGTTTTTAGTCAACATTTTAGTCAGTATAACCTTTACTTTATAAAAATTTAATGGGTGCCACATTTGCACCTTTTGGGAATTTGTTGTTTTGTTTTGTTTTTCTTGTATTCCAAGAGAAAAAAGAATATTTCTAATGGCTTTTGCATGTAGACAGGACGACTTTTTCCAGAAAAAGGCTCTCTAAAATGAGTTCAACGGCAAATGTTGAGTCATTTGGGCACCGGGTGGTTTTAATATAATTTGAGCATGCTGAATCCGAATCTGCCCGGTGCCAAGTCGAATTTCTCCTCCTAATCCCGGAATTCAAGATCACGTCCAAAATTGCGACCAAAAAACAATTTCTTGCTGCTAGCGTCTAAACCGTTCATCCGACTGAAAATAAACCGTTACCAATTATGTTCGGAATAAAATTTCCGAACGCTGGAAATTAATGCCGACAGATGTCACTTTTCGATTTCGAATCGCAGCCGATTGAGATAGCTGTATTGACTGTGAGGAGCTCAAGCGTCTGACGGCTTTAGCTGGCCGGCAGTGTAGTGGCCAGCTAAGGCCTACAGACGCTTGAGCTCCTCACAGTCAATACAGCTATCTCAATCGGCTGCGAGTCGAAATCGAAGAGATCCGTCTGTCGGCATTCATTTCTGCGCGTTAAATTGTTATATCGGACGTACGTGACGTATTCTTACCGCAATTCTTGTGTTTAGTTATTGTGTAAGTGATCCAAAAGTCAAACATGCACGTCAAAATGGATGTAATTGCCCTTTAACGCGCGTTGACGCTGCGGTGCCGCTTCGGTGACGTATGTGCGCGTTCGGTTCCCTAACCTCGTGTACAAAAAATTATAGTTTGAAACCAGTGAGACGATATTGCTTGTTTCGCCTACCTCATGAACAAAAAATATATTTTAAAACCAATGCGACGAAATTTGCTACATTGATGTACTAATTTAAGACGTACCAGGGGAAAATGTTATACATCCTTTGAAGATTAATTAAAAAATTCGGACAAGTTCTTTAATTACTTCCCAATGAGTCTTCAATCATTTCTGCAGCAACATTTCATATTTCAGGATAGTTCATTACTCCCCCAATAAACAATTCCATGTCTATTTCTTCGAAATTGGACGCCATTTTCGGTAACACCTTTGCGGTAAACGGCGGACGTGTGCACCGCTCAAGTCACACAAGGTACTCAGAGACGCAATTGCGTTTTTTTAACGCTGCGGTACCGCTGCGTTGACGGGGGAGGGTTTAATTGCGGTGCTAAACGACCGCACGAGCGGCGGGCGGTAACGCAACGTCGACGCAGGTATACGTGTGCAGTACCCAACTCATGGCACGTAAACCAAATCGTAAATGCGGTACCGCAGCGGCGACCGCAAATGCGGTACCGCACGTGTGCACCGGCACTAACGTGTGTTATAAAGTGTGTGCAGTTTTTGCGACAAGGTCAATTTTTAAACTGCTGCAGTACCAGTTCTAATTTTGATAAATGGATGTGAGTAGGCTTAGATGTCAGATAAAGATGTATATTTTCCAAAAGTGTAATTAAAATATGATTTATATTAATTAGAAGCTATGTTACGACAGTTTTTCTACATTGTAGCGCCATGCTTTTGGCATAATTTTACGACACGTTCCATCTTTAAATTGCTTTAATAGACGTTCTATTTAAGACTAACCAAAGCCCGTGCTTCGCACGGCGTGAGGTTATCAAAGAGTGCGCAATGGCAATAAATGGAGAGTGTGCAACGTTTATGTATCTGTATGTCTTTCGTGCACTTAAATTGTCGATTCTCAAAAGTGTTTCAACTTTAAGAGGCTGGTAATTCGGTTGCATGTTGTTGTTTGTTACTGAATGTTGCGCTCCCCTTTTACATCTATAACAGTGGTTAAATTACATTTCTGCACACACTTTACACTGGCGAAGCTTGCGTGGTGTTGGATGTGTCGTTTGCAACTTTGGTTTGGATTGGTCTTGTTTTACTTGTATGCTCCGGCCAGTTATGTTTCTTCATTTGGCTTGTGTTTGCTTACTTACTGGCTTTTGCTTGTTTATGTTTAACAAATGTGATTTCCTTTGCTTCGCTCACTCAGTCAGCGCATCCCCCTTCAGTCACTCCAACATTTCGTCGGTTGCATGCTTCACCAAAGTAAGTGTCTTCAATCACATTTTTGCACACACTTCGTACTGGCACATTCCAGTGTATCTGGCCAACATAAGAAGATGTGGCATCATAAGAAGATGGGTCGTTTACTAAGTCTTAATGGCTCTGGCTATGCTTAGTGAACCAAAATAACGCCAGTCTTACTTATGGCTAATAAACGCTGATTTTCGTTCGCTTTGCTCACTCAATCAGCACATCCTCCTTGAGTCGCTCCCCCCACTTTTTTTTATTTTTGCTTTTCCCCTTTCCCATCCCTGGGTCACTCCCCCCTCCCCAGCAACGTACAAAGTCGTAACACGTTGGGAGAAGGCGTATATTATAGATCGCGTATATTATGGTAGGCGTATGTAGTAAGCCTTAATGGTTTTGACTTTGCTGGCAATGGTTGGTGTGAGCAGTATCTGAAAAATTCAGGCCAACATCTGCAGTCTCAGCGATCACGGCGGTTACTACAAACGGGGCGGTTACAACCTCGGCAACTGGAATGGTGGACTGCTATTTGTGCTAGAGCTGTTAAGGATCGTAGGCAGGCCTACCAGCGGTGGAGAAGCTCCCCCACCACGGTCCTTTGGTTAATTTATAGGGCTGTTGCGCAGGAGACAGCTTATTTAATACGTGTACGTCAAAAGCTCTCTATGGAAAGCGTGTTTGTGCTGTTGTGTCCGTTACTGGGTCCATTTCACTGGCTTGGAAAGATTTGTGTTCTCAGAACCAAGTGAGCACTGTGTGTGGGCATATCGTCCTGACGATGCTACCGGTGCTACTGGTATAAGGCTGCCCTTCGGAAAGAGGCTCTAGCAGATGCCTTTAATTTTTGATTTGCCAGTGTTTATGCTCTACCAATAGTTCGCCGACTTCTCTGTCACACCCAGTTCAAGAAGCTACTGATGTTCCGTTTCATATTCAAGAGTGAAAATGTGCTCTGGCAAAATGTAAAAGCAGTAGTGGTGTTGGTATAGATGGGATCTCATACAATAGTCTGAAGTCCCTGTCGACGACTGTTGAGCAGGATCTTCTGCGTTTTTTACAGGGTCTGCTAGATGGAGGTCTTGTTCCATTATCTTGGGTATTTACAATACTATTCCCAGTGCACAAAAGATGCAGTCATGGGTCTTATTTGCGTAGCTATAGGCCAATTGCGTAATTATCGTGTGTCCGGAAGGTACAGTATATGAGCGAATGTTAATTCGCAGGTTGAATTGGTACCCTGAATACAATGAATTTTTGGCTCCAATGCAATTCGAATACAGGGCAAATCGCAGTGCACAGGATGCTGTTTTATTTCTGTTGTCTGGGATTCGTGAGGCATGAGTGCATAGGCACACAGTGGTGGCGGTTTTCGTAGACATCAAAGCCACTTATGACACAGTCAGTATTGATAACCACTCGAGTTGGTGGTTATTGTCAACTCAGGCTCAGAGATGGGTGAAAGCAGCAAAATTGTCTTCTATGCTGATGGTATTGCGCTTTGGTTTATTGGAGCGGACCCAGTGCAGCAGTTCAGGTTGCCGTTGATTGCATTATTTCGCTCTTGGTTCCCAGAGGTCTGTCACTGGCGCCAGCGAAGACGCAGGTGATGATCTTGTCGCGGTCTGCGGTTGTATGCAAAATCCCATGGTATACAACGTTGGTGGAACTAGGGTTGCCGCAGTTACAAAAGTCAGGTACCTAGGTGTCTGACTTGATGGAAGACTTGATTGGGCTGAACATTTGAAGAATCTCCATGGCAAGGTTGCGAGTCGTCTTCCGGTTCTAAGGGCTCTGGCTCATTACAGGGATGTCAGGCGAGGCCCTTTGAAATCGGTTTACTGCACTTTTGTAAGGTTGGTCATTGACTATAATTTGCCTTTTTTGGTAACGGCACAGCGGCATGTACGAGGCTTGCGGTTAGAATTAATTACTGCGTACATGTTGTAACACGTTGTTTGATCACGACACCTGTGGATGGGTAGAGGCAGGGAAGCCACCATTGCACCTCACAGCGGAGGAACTTCTTGTTGCTCTCTGTCTTAGAAATTTGAGTAGCGGGATAAGGAATTCGGTTACAAAGATTATCTGTTACTCAATGATAGGGTGCGGGAGAGCTTAGGTACTGCGGGAAGATGCATGTCTCTTTTGCCAGACCCGCTTATTGGTCCACTGTTGGATGTAGCATTTGTGTGCCCACCGTGTCCATGGCAATGGTGTGCTGCTCTCTTGTCTACCTTCAGGTCTAGCAGCTCTACTGCCTGCAAGATTTTTGTGTGATGAGTCTTTTCATAGAGACAGTATGACGAGTGGTATTGGGGTCTGTATCCCAGGACTTAAAATAGGTGTTCGGCACGCTCTTCGTTTTGTGACCTCCAGCCATATTTGTGAAGTGGCAGCCATTTTAGTCGCTCTGGATATTGCGATGGATGGATTTATGGTTGCCAGACTCTGCTGTGTGCACTGACTTGAGATCATCAAGGTGCTCTTCAAGCGTTTGACGTTGGTGATCCGGTCACTTTTTCTGTGTCCTGGAAGCTCTGGATGGCAGCCCAATCGTCGTTTGTGTCCATCGAATGGATTAAAGGTCACAGTAGTGTGACTGGCAATGAAATGGCGGATGATCTTACTAAGGATGCTGTCAGGAATTGTGAAGATTTTGTGATGCTTATCCAGTCTGAGGAAAGGTTATAGATCAGCGCTTCATTCTCGGACATTATGCTCTTGGAATGAGGAGTTGAAAGCAGCAGTGACAGGTAGAGTGCTTTTTGGTATTCAGTCGGTATGTAGTTATGAGATGGCGCTTGGTGATCTTCGCTACTTGGTGGCACACATTGTGTCGCGCTTCAGGATGGGACATGTGCTACTCCTGCATCATACTTATCACCTGGGCTGGGGTGGATCTTTCCTTTGTCTTGAGTGCAGTTCAGACAATTCTGTAGCTCATTTGTTGTTTCACTGTGCCAAGTATAATCGTTGTCGGAAGAAATTGGAATCATAGTTGCAGGTTGATTCATCTCTTGGCTTTCTACTGGGTGCAGCCAAGGGAAAGGAGAGGGTAAGTTGCCTGCGGGCTGTTGCAGGTTTCTGCAGAGCGACTGGAGTTTCACTGGTTCAATGTAGTTGGTGTGGCTTTTGCACTCCACTTCATTTTCAACATTCCCAGTTTTGTTCTGTGTAATAACTATTGTTTGCTTTGCATTGCATAGGAGTCTGTGGTGGGAACCTTGAATAATAGCCTAGCTAGAATGGCAATGGCTTTGTGTATAAGTGGGACCCATTGTCTATGGTAGGTAGATAAGCGAAGAGTGGCTCTGTGTATTATTTCCTTGTAGTTGGGGAGTGTGGGTTTGGGCCAGGACCCCTTTAAATAAATATATCTCAGCCTCCTGCGCCACACTAGGGCAGATAACCCAGTTTGGGTCCTCAACAATAAACAACGCATCTTGATATCTATTTTTTCTAAAATTCTCTACATGTCGTGCTAAAAGAAGAAATGGGATTTGACTTCTCAACACTCCAGTCGTAATTTATACTAGAGAAATCCCATGCTACGCACGGCTGAGGTTGGATGCACTGTTGGCAGCACTAGTGCAGTTTGGTCGTGCATGTTTCACCAAATAAGTTTCTTCAATTTTTTCCGCTCACTCGATCAGCGAATCCTGTGTCTTAAATCACACGATGCAGCATTTTATAAATTGGCGCGATCGAGTATCGTTGATGCATGGGTGGTGTTAAATGGGCAGTTTTAAATAGTGTCGAGTGGGCAGTTGTGTCAATATGGCATCAATTTAAGTTTCTTTGAAAACCTTTTCGTCTGGTCATGCTTAGTGAACAGTCATGATGTCAGTCTTACAACGCCTTTTGTGGTTAGCTTCGCTCACTCAATCAGCACATCCTGTGACGAAAACATTCCTTCATTTCTCTTCGATAAAGAGTAGCCTTACTAAACCACGCGCAATGGCTGTTTGCCATGACGTCACCATGAGTTAGCCAATGGTGAACGAGAACAACGGCTGTTTGGCCGTCTGAGTGGACTAGCCCAGTCACGTGACATGCACGTCACAGCAAACAGCCACGGCGCATGGTATAGCAGACATGTGTCTGTTAACTGTAATCAACTAAATGGTTATTTTATCATGTTGAGGGTAAATCCCAATGCGGCCAAAATCTTTCAAATTGTGGAAACCGTAAGGGGAAGGTGCAGGGATAAAGAAAAACTAAAAATTAAAGGATAGAGAGAAAGATGCATCAATAACGATGTGTCGTGATACTGTCCATCTCATTAGCTAGCAGTAACATTTTCCCATGTTAAATCCCATAGACTCGTTGTATTGCTCATGGCTAGCGAAAATTTGGGATTGCCTATACAGCTGAACGTTTTCACACTAATTCATATATGATCTGAACATGGTACTTTTGTTGGTTTGGGGCTTGTAGGACTCAGTGCAAATGCGTTGGAGGGTTTTGAAATTCAGAACGCAACTAAGGAATTTAAATTTAGTTTCTTTTCCATGTTGCAATCAGAGATTTCAAGAACAATGCCTTGGACAATCAACTATGGTCCGTTATTTAAAAGCCTGGTCGAACTAAAAGCTGAACTGTGACGAAGGACAAAATAACCAGCATTTACGTTGCCGTGGATTGCTTAAGACTAAGGTAATACACGTTAGATGATGGTTACGCAACAATACCAATGTCCACGAGCAAACGGGTTAAGTTAATAACAAAAAACAAAATGCTTTGCGTTCTGAAATTCTAGTAATAGTAAACTTCTGGCATTTCTGCATCACAAAGTGTGAACGAAGAAAGCAAAGCAGAGAATTCTCAATTTGACTGATGTAGCGGATAATTAACTATACAGGGTTATCATCTCAATTGTCCCAACGGGAGAAGGAGAATATCTCCTAACGTATGTGACATACGTCATCATAGAACAGAATATAGACATAAAATTCCTCCAGAATAAAATTACAGATGACGATAAGACTCACAGGGGCAATCTTTTTCCTGTGCGTTCGCATGCACGCTGCGCTCACGAGATGACGTGAGTGTTCCCGCATGTAGGCATATGGTGTGCCTAGCCCTATCGTGAACGTTCACAGTCCTAAGTTACATGTGTCTATTAACTGTAAGCAACTAAAAGCATATCTTATCTTATGTCGAAAAAATCCAAATGCGGCCGAAATCTTTGCAAATTGTGGAGATGTAAGGGTGTATGGTGCAGGGACACCAAAACAACTGAAGGGCATGCAATGATTGTGTGGCCAACTCCAGCTTCATTGCGTAGCCGTAGATTAACATCAGGAGGAGAAACTTAAGGGGGATGTGCTGATTGAGTGAGCAAAGCGAACAAAAATCAGAGTTTGTTATCCAGTTGCACAAAATGGGTTTGGGTTTTTTTTTTAATAGAAACTTAAGCATGTAAAGCATGCACATACAATAAACCAAACCGTGTCAACATGGCTGATGTAACGGCTAATTGGGCAATGGCGAATGTCAAAATTATTAATGTGAAAATTTATGGACATAAAATTCCTCCAGGAAAAAAAGTTAGAGATGAAGATAAGCTGGTGTGACCTCTTGTACGTTTGCAGTCGTACGAAAGTTGTGATAACCACCCAAAACCAAAACTATACGCCAAGTTTCCAAAAAGGGTCGGTCTTTGAAGGTAGTGATATCATTCAACCAGGGAAAGGCCACGAAGGTTAACCTTATGATCCAAGTTACTCGTGTCGAATAATATTTTGGACGTTAATTGAAAACTTGAAGATTGCTACTGCCATTGTTGGATTCCAGCATGAGGAAAGCGGGCGATATCCTTCTTCTCACCCGTTTTGAAGCTATCAGTACGACGTACATTGTTGAGAGCAAGTGAGCGCGAGTGGAATACATTGTTGTGTTTAGCCAGAAGAAAGGTTGTGTAGAATATTCGTTAAGACGCAATGCTGCAAGCAACGAAAAGAGCAACGTTGAATTTTGAAAGCGGTTGCCAATGTTGTAATTAATACGAATGATCTAGTTTTCATTTAACTTTCGAATTATTATACCGATTCCGCATTGGTAAATTCAAGTGGCCCTGGCCGTGCCAAGAGGGCTGGGCACCGTTATATTAACCAATGCGAAATCGGGCCGACCTAGGCCGGGCCGGTATTTCGAGAGCTGGCCCGGCTGCCTGGCCGGGCCAGGCGCGGCCAAGACCGCTTTATTAACTAACGCGACATCAAATTAGGGTTGTTTTTAAAGTCAGCGGCTTGCGAGTTGCTTGGAAGCGAGGCAAGCTTTACCGTTTTTTAATTCAAGCTGCTTGCCGCTGAGAAACTTTCCAGTCGTTTTTAAAGTCCGCGGCTTGGCAGTCGCTTGCCAGCCAACTAAGCGAGGATAAAGGGTGCCGAGTTCGCTGAGCTTACGCAGCTAATATGGGAGCACGATGTGCGCATGCGCCACTGCCGCAGAGCAACAATCGGCAACAATCGTAATACATGCGATAAATCTACGTGATACGTGCGTGATAAGTACGATGTTGATATATAGCTGCCAGCAGTTCAATTGCTTAGTCTTTTCTCTCATCATCTTAAACGCTACTAATAACAAGGATGCTTCCATATATATTTCATATGGTTAGGCAATGCTATGCTACGAGCTTGGGGCAGGGACAGTTCCAGTTGCGAGTGGCGCTGCGATCACGATCGGTCGAGCTCGTCGGTGCATTAGCATTGAATTCAATGGGCATGATGTGATACGGTCTCCTTTCGAGACGTTGTTACGGCTACGTAAAGCAAATAAAATAATTTTAACAATGAAGAAAGATAATTTATGGTTCCTCTCATAACGTAGTGAAGTGAGAAAATGTTTACTTCATTAGAAGTATTTTTAAAAACGATTTGAAAACAAGGTTCGCAACGCAACGCGTCATTCGCATTCTCGCCTACTGGTTGCTAGGCAACAACAAGTAACGCAGGCAAGCCATCCAAATTCAGCTGCCCAAAAGTCAAACAAACAAAATAATTGTGAAATATTGAATTAAACACGTTTAATTTTTTTAATTAGTATAAATAAAGCAAAAATAAGAAGGAGTTTAGCCGCACGTGTCTAAAATTAACCACATAACTCCACGAAAAACTGTTCGACTACGCAAACTGTTAAATCGACAGTTGCCGTCTCGTGATTTCGGCAGTTCTATTACTTTCGACAATCAAATCATGGCGAGGCGAAAACTGGTCACAGTTAAATTAACACGTGTCCGCCTGAAGCGGGTGTAAATCTAGGATTAACAAAAAACGTAATTAATACATTGACAGTGTTTGTCAGATGCGTGCATGCATTCCAATGATACCGCTACTGGACATACATAGAACCAAATAGAACTAACCGGTGCAAAGTGAGGCTCCAAATCAACGTCTTTTTTGTCAACTCCCGATCATTTCGTGAGATATCTCGTATCCAGACGTTAAGCCTATAGTGTTGCACGAATCTTCTTCAAAGGAATTTGTTCTGTTGGCAAACGTTTTGAATCCTAGCACGAAACAAGCAATCGGCGTAGCCTTTCCCTTATCACCGCAATACTAATTCGGCGCCGCCGCTAACTTTAACTTGCTGCTGGCGCCATCGTGTGAGCGGAACTGGCGGAGCCCCCGGCAATAGCATTGCAAACAGAGCATATTGCCAAACCATATGAAATATATATGGAAGCATCCTTGCTAATAATGCGATAAAGCAGATATAACAACTGCTTTTGTCATTGTCGGCCATGTTTGTGCTTAGTAAGCTTCAAATAATGTCGTTTTTAATCTCAGCTTGAAAATGGGAAAAGCAGAGAAAGCCAAAACCAAGCAAACTTAACCCTCAGCAAGCAAGCCGCTGACTTTAAAAACATCCCTATTAGGACGGAGCCGGCCGGCGCTGCTTAAATCAGAATGGTTTATGAATAGTGCTGCAGCGTAGCGGCAGAAAGTGGAAAGTGTCACCTGCCACAAACCGACACGTGGCGATGCTGTAAATCGTGATCAGCGAGCCGTGGAATTAACCAACGCGAAAGCGGGCCGGCCGGACCAGCACTTGCCCCGATTGGCACTGGCCGGCCCGCCCCAGTCCGGCCTGGCCGCTTGAATTTACCAATGCGAAATCGGTATTAGTTGATGCGATTAACTTGGCTAATAAGATTAACCTTGACGGCCTTTCCTTGGTTGCCTTCAAAGGCCGACCTTTTTTGGAAATTTGTCAGCGTTCCTTACACCAGTCATGATTTTGGTTTTGTAGACTAGAGGATGCACCGTTTGCACCACTGGTATGGGTTTGGTCACACATGTGTACGTCCATGTACAGCCGAATTAAATTTCTTCAATTAAATGTTTGCCCACACTGACTAACAAATGCTGATTTTCGTTCGCTTTGCTAATTCGACCAACACAGATCCTGTGCCTCAAGTCATAGGATGCACCGTTTTAAAAATTGGGGCACTTAAGCATCGTTGCCTGAAATAATTTTTCTTCCTTGCTGAAGTTCATGCTACGCGCGGACGGTGTGTTGGATGCACTGGTTTAAAAATTGGTGTGGTGTATATGGTCATCTGTGTTTCAGTGCGGCGCCACATGTTAAGTGTCTTCGAAAACCTCTTCGGATGGTGATGCTTAAGTGAACATTTATGATGTCAGTCGTACAACGCCGATTTTCGCTCGCCTCGCTCACTCAATCAGCACATCCTGTGACTCAAATCTCCTCCCCCCCTTCCCCGAGTGCTAATGATAAATCCCCTTCTAAGTCAGCCCCCTTCCTTATTATCAATGTTCATGTTCACACTGACTTTGTCATTTTTAGCCACTTCTGGTAATCTGCCCGACGAAGCCCTAAGACCCATGTCGGCAGATCTTGGATTCCCAGGTGGTCACCCACGGAGAGCGGAAAGTATAGTATCTTACCAGTTTCCCGAGTACTGCTGAGCTCTAACAATGGGTATCTAACTAGATACCAAATGGGTATCTAACTAGAGGTAACGAGGGCGCGTTGGGCTCAGCATGAGCTAATGATCCTATTTCTCAACCACTTTCGCCTTCTCCACACGACCCGTCATTGTTACCAAGCGTTGACTTATTGTTGCATTTGAACTAGTGCTAACGATAGTTAAGCGGCGTACAAACGATCTAGTGAGGATATGATGGTGGCAGCATCTGATGTTTTGCACGGTAACCAAACCACTGACAAAACAAGATAAATGCAGCGAATTTGACGATGAACAAATAAAGCAAACAGTCATGGTGCCACATTGCATTTCCTACAACTGTGTTATGTTGTGATGAATTTTAATGTCTTTTTTTTTTTAGGTTGCAGCGCATTTCTGAATTTTAATAATTCTTGAATACGAAAGCTTCGTAGTCTGCTTTTTATTTTGGTTGTGGGATTTATTTGATCTGTGTTTAATCATCATTGATAAAATTGCGAAAGGAGATTCGTGTTGTTGGCGTTTATGCCGTATTTGTGACAGATGTAAAACAAAAATGGAAAGCATGATATTCCAGCACCCAAACCGAAAACCATTGTTGCGATCCTACACTGTTCCATTGTTACAAGAGTACGGAGAAGAAGAAAGCGGTTGAGAAGTATAGCATATCGCCCGCTTTTCGAGTGCTGGAATCTAACAATGTCGAGGGCGCGTAGCGCCCGAGCCATTGTTGGATTAAAGCATGAGGAAAGTGGGCGATATCCTTCTTCTCACCCGTTTTGAAGCTATCAGTACGACGTACATTGTTGAGCGTAAGTGAGCGCGATTAGAATACATTGTTGTGTTTAGCCAGAAGAAAGGTTGTGTAGAATATTCGTTAAGACGCAATGCTGCAAGCAACGTAAAGAGCTACGTTTAATTTTGAAAGCGGTTGCCAATGTTGCAATTAATACGAATAATTGAACGATTTTTTTGACGTTTGAGGTGGAATTGTTTTCAAAAATTGTTCTATTCAATTGATTATATGCGGTTGCTTTATTCCTTTTTGTCGAAACCGACGTTTGTAAAGCAGCGGTTGCAATGTTATGAGTAACGTTAATTGTTAAACTTTTTTTTTTAATTTGTTTCAGTAAATTTATTACATTTCTTTGTTTTCTTCAGCGTTTCATTTAACACAAACGGGGGCTGGGATCCACGTGGAGTGCTGGGCAGCCCTCAACCGTGGATCCCAGCACTCCTCGTCCTCGTTCTTTGTGCGATCCCGTTGTGCTGTATTGTTATAAGAGGACTGAGAGCTTCAAAACGGGTGAGAAGGCGGAGAGCCGACAATGCCTCATTAGTGTTGCGTTTTCATTTAGGTCTTATTGTTGCTAACCACTTTGCACGGTAGCAATGATAAGCGTCGTGCACCGCAAGTTTATGTTGCTAACCACTTTGCACGGTAGCAATGATAAGCGTCGTGCCCGGCAAGTTTAAAGTGATTGTTAAAGCGATTATTAGCTTCTTTAAAATATCACTCTCTTCTCTAGTCACGCTTGATTTCTCGATCTTGTATAGATTTCTACTTTTGCCACCTAGCTTCCAAACGCTGACGATTAGGTTGATGTTCTTCTCCGATGCAAAAACGTAACACGCCATATGCGTATGCTATTTACACCCCACTCCGCACATTAAATCAAGAACCGCGATAGCACTCCTTATGTAAGACTCAATATGAACTTGCATATTAAACATCACATTTTGAAACCCTATATAGTTTCCCCCAAAATTGACATTGACTAAAGAAATTCGGTTTTCGGCGACGTGTCATAAATATGTCACTGCATTTAAAATTTCAATAACAATCATCCGTATGGTTTCCACAGCATGGCCATTTCTTGGTTGTTGTTGTTGTCGTTGTTGTTGTTCTTGTTGTTAGGACTCTTTGCCATCTCCTGAAGATGAAACTAATGAAGCGATTTTCAAATTTTATAGCTTAAGACGTAGGTATGAACAAGGCATAGGGCCTTTTGAACGCTAGTTGTTCTTTTTGTTCGGGAAATGTTTCTCTCACCTAGATATCGAACCAATGAACCAAATTTCAACTTTATAGCTTAAAACGTAGGTATGAAAAAGGCCCGGGGACCTTTGGAACGCTACTTTAATGGGACTACAGTACACTGGTTGTTGTTATTCTTGCTGGGGAAATTTTGCTGTCACTTAAAGATCGAACCAATGAACCGATATTCACTTTTTATAACTTAAAATGTTAAGTATTAACAAGAACTAGGACTTTTTGAATGCTACTTTCCTGTAACTAAAATATTCTTGTTGTTGTCGTTTTTGTTGTAACTTTAACTGTAGTCTGGAGCTCGAACTAGTGAACCGATTTTTCAATTTGTATATCTTAAGACGTATGTATTAGAATTTGTTGTTATTCTTATTGGGAAAGGAAAAAAATAACATTAATTTTAAAAAGCACTTAAGCATACAAAATACGGACGTAAGCCTTATAAAACTTAACGCTCTAAAGGAAAAGCTACAAGAAAAAGACATGTAAGCCATCAGCGTCACACTAACACGTGTAAAAGAAGCTCCAGCTTGTTTTTGGGAAGTTGGACGTTCTTTCACAAGTGTTAGTGCAACGTTGATGATTTACATGTCTTTTTCTTGTATCAGCTCCTTCGAGCATTAAGATTTTTTTTTAAGCTTACATCCGTATTTTCACTACTAATTACAAAAATACTGCAAGCTTTGCAGGAACCGGCCCCAAAATCATGAGCGTGAGCAGAGAAAAGTCTTGCTTTACCAATCCCTGAGTGCTAAATGTCCTTTCGACTTCTTTCTTTAACTCTCCCACTGGAGAAATGTCAGGAATTCCCATTAATCCAGCAGGAATCATGGACACACAGGTAGCTTATTTCAGGTAGCCTATTTCAGGTAGCCTAACGGAAGGAAAAGTACTTTTGCTGTTGGTGATATACTAACCGAAGAAAACACATTCCAACCCAAGCCTTGTTAAAAACAGATGTATGGTAATGCGCAAATCCCATACATATTATTGAGTTATGCACAAGTCATAACACCCTCGCATATGTGTAGATTTCCCATAAGAACACAGCACCCAGAATTAAAAAAACCAACCTTGGTGCTATAAAATTTCATAGATCGAATTATTTTGTATATTAGGGGTCTACAAAAAAATAAATATTTGGATTAACGTCCTATTCAACTGTTAAGGTTGTCTCGGGACACAGAGGGACAATTTTGCTAAGAAACCCTATGATCGTTTACACGCACATTCGACATGAGCAAAAGAGCATTTACTGCAGCCCTTCTCTTCCAGAATGTACAGAGGGTGGGTTAGGCTTGGCTAGCACCAGGAATTTCATAAGACTTCCCAACAAGTCTTCAGACTAACCTCATAAAAAAAGGGTATCATTCAAAGTCATCAAATGTGAAAAAAAAAAAAAAAAAAAAAAAATCCTAAACACATTTAAAGGGGGATTGCCACCAAATGACAACCTGAATCATCTATAGCCGTTATAGCATTTATAGGCGAAGGAACACAGAATTAAATTTCTTTTTATAATAATATAATAATAACAATAATAATGTAATTTACCACTTCTAAGTGGATGGTTGCCGGAAGGGGTGTGAGCCGCTAATACCGTACCATTTTGAAAAAAAAAAAAAAACGAAGAGTGAGTCGTTCTAATGTACGTTAATTGTTGGAGGAGGAGGCTTGTGAACCGATCGTGAGGTAAGGACGAAGGTCCTCAGTCATGAGCTCCCGCCGGAATCCGGACTCAGTGTTTGCGCTCACAGTCCCAGAACGCAGAGCATTCCAGGCTTTTACCACGCGTATAGAGAAAAAATGTTTCCTGCAATCAAGCCTTGAACCCTGGGTCGCAAGTTTCCAGGAATGGCCTCTAGT
>JAHWFP010132102.1:2505-14144 GCA_023313725.1 Lithobius niger | reverse complement strand
TGAAGATTGCTACTCGCTGTAGCAATCTTCAAGTTTTCATTTAACTTTCGAACCATTAGTCGGTGCGATTAACTTGGCTAATAGGATTGACCTTCGCGGCCTTTCGTTGGTTGAATGATATCACTACCTTCAAAGGCCGATAGTTTTTGGAAACTAGTCGTGTTTTTCTACCAGTTTTGGTTTTGGGTGGATATTCACTTATTAGCGATTGACGTTAGTAGCAAACTGTCAAGCGCTACATATTGAAAGTCTTGCCGCGGAGTTTCTTCAAATAATTCAACAGGTTAGCTCATCGTTTTGTTTTGAATCATGGTAGGAGCGAAAGGACTTATTGTGCGTTTTCAATGGCATTTCAGTTATTTTTTTAGGGACGAAAGCATCTTTTCGAGCCACATACAAATCGATGCTTCGCTTCCATAAATGTGAATAGCACAAATGGTCTGCAAATTACACAAATCGATATCAATTTACTCAGAAGCTGCGAGTGAAGCCAAGATACAGAACCAATCAATCAGTTATTGGCACACGGTAAAGGTCGACGAAAACCGTAAAAAGAGCACGGACTTTTATTTCTAAACGACGAAATAACTGATGGAAACTCGGAACGAAGTTTCATTATTCTTAATCAGGGTTCAGACAATTTTTTAATTCTTCAATTTCCCTAACATTTCCAGGTGAAGCCAATGGCAATTTCCAGGTATTTACAAGATGTTTCGTTGGGAAACAGGCAGTAGCTAATGTTTTAATTAATACATGTACGAAACTAATCGAACATCCCACAAATGGCTGTTTAGAGACTAGTCCAGACGGGATTAAATGCGTTTTCATTAGGGATATTGGTTTATTGAAGTAATATTTGAACATATTACAGCACAAATTAAAATATTTGCTACTAGCCTAGGATTTGTTTCTGACCTGCTAATTCAATGAAACTTACATATCACACACAAAGGCATTTTTTTTCCCAAATTTCCCTGTCTTTTCCCCGTTTTTAAAAAAATTTCTTGTTTTCACTGAAATTTCACTGAGGGCTCTATTTTCATTTTCCCTGACATTTCCAGGTTTTCCAGATTTTGTCTGAACCCTGTTAATGTAAAAATTTTAACTGCTGGGCAAAAAAATTATAACTGCTAGGGGCAGTTATCGACGAGGGATAAGATTTTTTTTGTCTTTTAAAAATTGTAACCATTGTTTTATGTAACCATAATTTCCCTAAATCTCTTGTCAATGCATTAATCTATTGAAATGGCTTTTGGGCCAATGTAAAGACCTTGTCGAGGCGATTAAATTGGTGTATTGAAACATCAGACTGTGCAAAAAATTAAGAAAATGGCAAACATTTCTGCAAAGTTTGTCCTTACCAAAAATATTAAAAAAATTAATTAACGAATGTGACGATTTTTAAGTGAAGCAGCGGTTCCTGAAAAACATCTTTACACTTTTTTAGGACTTTAGTCATGAGTATTCTGCCTTCTAGATGCAACCCGTGCAAGTTTCTCTACGAAACTTCATGATAACAATTAAATATGAACTAGATTTAATAACAAATTTGGGATCTAAAGCAAAAAAAAAAAAAAAGTGCGTTGTTCATGCCAGTCAGTAGTCGGAAAATATCCACGGGTGAAAACTGGTTCAAAACTATAGTGTCCGCGGCCTATCTTGAGTTCGCCCCAGAACGACACAGATAATCAATTGTATGATTTGGTAGCAGAGTGCCTTGTTGATATCCGAGATGGTTACAAAAACAATGGCGGCCGTCAATTAATGCCTCCTCCTCCAGGAAAACGTAGCCGATCACAATAGATGTTTCTAAACCTAACGAAGGACGTACAAGGGCACCAGAACGAAGGCCAAGACAATTTTGCTGAGGCAGAACTCTGATCTGATGTGGAAGAACCTGATCTGGACTGTGACCTTGGTACCCGTCATTCATGGTGATCATGATAGGGTGAGAAAGTACCAGACTCCTTCACATCTATGGGGTCTATTCTGGAGTGATGGTCTCTACCATGATGGAGGGAGCCCTGGTTCAAATCCCTGTATTTGTCCATCCCTGACTATCTTAGGCATATTACCACAGGCATAATTTTGCTTTTAAAACGATAAGTTGCGAGCAGTAACTAAATACAGATGCAAACCTATTTACGTTGCCTTTTGGACTTAAATGCACAGACTACCTTGAGCGGGAATTGATCACACGACCTTTGAGACCAATGGCATGGCTGAGCGGTAAGACGTCTGCCTTTGGCCTCAAAGGTCGTGGGTTCATTTCCCATTCAGGCAGCGTAACGTTTAAGTACAAAAGGCAACGAAAATGGGTTTACATCTGTACTTATTTATAACGTTTCCGATGAGTAAAGGCTCAACAAAATAATAAAAAAAAGCGACCACTCCACATGCATTGTCTACATTGCTAGCTAAAAACGCGTGAACAATAACGCGTGAAAAGTACGGTAAGTGTAAAATTTAACGCCCTTTGCAAATAACGGGCGTTGCACATGTGTCTTTCATCTTGTGACAATGTGCGCGGCAGGGGGTGTGAGAGATGGGTGAGGGTGAGACCCTAACCACAGCTGTTGAACCTTTTGGCTAATCCATGGCCAGGAATGGCGCCCAAACACGACTGACAGCTCTAACGTTAACAACTGATGTTGCCAACAAGTTCGGTCGTGTAAACTGATACTCTGCCTTTCAGCCACTGACAAAGCTGAACACAAGTTCGGTTGCTGGAGTTACTTGCTCTCCTTCCGAAACAGAGGCAGTGTTTCATCTGCTGTCAATGAATTCACTGCTTCTGGCAAAGAAGTTATGGAATAGCCGCAATTTGTGTGACGAATTTGTCTCACTGTGGGATCGCTCTACCATCATCCTAGGAAATAATGTCAGCTTTTACAAAACGCTGTTGTTGGTGCATGGATTGACTCGTGGCATTGAAGTTTTGCTTGAAACCACTTTGCACATCGCCACTTAGTTTCACGCAACCAAACGAAGTAGACTTCAGAACTTAAACGTATGACAGTGATGGCGGACTCGGTCAGCTCAACTGGACCGAGAAATCCTTTCCACCGGCCCACGCCTAGTTAAAATTTGAAAATGCATGAGACGGTCATTCGCGAATTCGATCGCTTCGTGATGCCGTATATAGTTACACCGAAAATTCGATAATTGCTCAGACAGCCATTTTAAAGAATTTCATCCACATGCACCCACACCACACATTCCGTTTCATTGAATCAATCGACATGCCCAACATGTATCTATCTAACCTTTACAAAAGACGTACGTTGGGCTACGACGGCGTTATTTTCGGGGTCGGTTTGCAGACATTTTATCGTTTAACTCAGACCAGGCCAAGCATGGTAAAATCGAGCAGCTTTTCGGGAAATTTCCCGTCTTCCCGATAGGAAAGTCTGCTTCTCCAATAACAGATAAAGTTTTAATGTGTTACACTAATTTTCATAAAAAAAAAATTCTGGGCAAGACTTTTGCAACTAAAATTTGTTAGACTCGGTATTTAGAATTTCGGTAAATCTTTCAATTAACATGGCAAACAAATGCTCAGACTGCTAAGTAGCCAGGGTTATCGACCTCAAAAGTTGGAATCCACATGCGAAAACAAATGAAGCAAAAATAAATAAAAGTGAAATTTCAGGATTACCAATGCCGGAATCTAACGTATATTAAATCGTCAGATACATTCTCTACCATTGCCATGGATTAGTCTCAACACACACGTGCTGAACAATACTCAAATATGTTGTGTAAATTGCTAACACATGTGACAAGTTAATTATATTAACCAAGGATTGCATTAGCGAAAGTGCGTTAATGTTTGCTCTAAAACACTTTAGTTGCAGCTCTGATGCTGAATCATTTGCTTTAAATCAACATCCTTTAAAATGTAAAAGCAGTTTGTGAAAAAAACTAACTTAAGTGATATCCTAATAAGACATTGGATTTAATGGGAGAAAAGAGCGAAAAAGGGAGAAAGGGCAAAAAGGGACAAAGGGAGAAAGGGCAAAAGGGAGAAAAAGGGAGAATAGGATATACCCTAATTTTAAAATGGGTGCCACCATCAGAATGACACGACTCGTTTTTACCAAAAAACGAAAGAAAAAAAAAGAAATCTGCTCTTACTTCACCAAATCAAATTTCACTGATAAACATTTTCTGACCAGATCCCAACACGGAAGAGAGAATCACAAATTTAAAATTAACGTTAATTCCAACAAAATAATGGAACAGCCAAGTTGCTATGCGTTTGCAAATGACTAAAAAATTTTTTTACTGTAGCCTAGCAAATTTTACTATTCATTGTTAATTTTTAGCTTTCTTCTCCTGCAGAGAGCTGAGATCCGGAAGAAATTTGAATCTTTTGAAAATTTTGAATCTTTTGAAAATTTTGAATCTTTTACAAGTTTTAACTTGCAGCTGCAGGCACCTCATAAGGTTTTTTTTTTTTTAAATCAACAAGTGATCCCTAGGCTAAGAATATCTTGGCGAAATTGCCTGCCTCCGTCTTACTTGATAGCTACACCGTGTCTTAGTTTAACCGACGTCAATCCGAAAATCCTCCTTTCCTCCGTTTTAAATTAACAATGTAAACAAAAACAGCTCAGAATTCTAAATCACCACTTTTCCATCGTTCGCTTTCCACAGCCCAGGGTTGGCAGCGTTTTGCTAGCGAGTGGTTAAAACCGGTTTTTACAATGGTTTTTACCATCCCCGCCAAAAATATGGCAGAAATCTACTAAAAATAAAATACAATAAAATAAAAATATGCCCTACAACAGTCAAATATTGGTAAATAATAAAATCTCCCCTTGAAAACATCACATCGTTTACTTTGAAAATTCATAATCACTTCTTATTTACCTTTCATATATGTTCATTTTCAGAGTAAAAGATATTCTTCTCACAATATCTATGCAAGTTTATGCAAATGATTGTCGAAATTTGCATAGAAATTGTCAAAAGAATATCTTTTACTGTGAAAATAAGCGTATGAAGCAACTTGCTGGTTTTTTCAAGTTTTAGCCATTATTAACCGGAAAAAATCACTAAAAACCATGTTTTTGCCACTGTGCCGGGAAAACCCAACCCTGATACAGCCCTAAAAACGTGTTTATGTGACCAGAGAGTTGATGGATTTATTCAGGCATGTCCTCTCTATCTCATTTGCAGCATTAACATATTTATCATTGTGATGTATTTAGCAATGCTCAGCTGGAGTCCCATTAGGGCAATTACATCAACCAAAAAAAAAAGTATCCCTCTCTTTTTTTGCTGTCAGGCCAGTGCAGCGCTGTCAAATTAAGGGTGTTTGTCAACTCCACCCCAAACGACACTGTTCTGCCAAAACGGAGAGAAAAATTGCCAGAACAACGCAACAAATATTGCAGAAACACAAGGAGGTGGTCTTGACAATGCCCCCTACATGTAGAGCTTTCGTCCGGCAGCAAAAAGTTCAAAGGTTGAGGAAAATTCCTTTTATGTGGGGAGTGGAGGTCGAAGGCAATAATGCCCCGATATTATCCGCAGTCCACCCCCACAGATCAGGCAAAGAGCCATACTCTCGTTTTAATTTTAAAAAGAGTTATTAAAAGGGACATTCCCGGCTTTCCTGTGTGGCTCAATTTGGCAACATTAGTTCAGACATGTGCAAATATTGCAAAGGCATCCATTTTTCCCTTCGTGAGAAACGGGATTGATACATTCACTCAAACCTATGGAAACGTCGCAAAATCTATTACTAGCAGGAACTTGAAATAAGCGAGAGGGTACGTCTTTTTAATTGCAAAACGTTAAAGGGATATACCTCCCAGTGCCATTTTTCTCGATCCACCACATCAAGTACGGCCCCAAAGGTCTATTTACTGACCGTTAGTCAATCCCTTGGTAGAAATCCGTTTTAAAATGTGGCGTCTAGGAGATTTTTTGCTGAATAATTGTTAACTTTATTTACTGCGTCCCGCAGTATATGATGCTTTGCGTGCTCTGAATAATCATGAAGTTTCATCTCTGTGTTGCAAGATGCCTTGGTAGTAACAGCAAAAAATACGTGCCGTTTATGGTCAGTTGCAAGATTCGGTGTTGCATCCTCTGGGCTGCGAGACCAAGTCCATAACCACTCGAATGAGTTTTGCTCTGCGCTAGAGTTCCTAAGGAACCATATCGTAAAGCGCCTTTTCGTATTTGGACAAAGTTTTTTTTCCAAATAACGGAAGTTCATGTCTGGCGTCTGGCAAACACAAAAAATTACGAATTTAATGAACATGGTACGCAATTTACCAAAATTGTCCCTTGATCGGCACAAATCAAGGTGCGAATTTTCGGTGGGTCTTTTGTTATCTTTTTCTAAGATCTCTCACCTTCCTCAGGCACTTCGAGCGTTCGAAGTGCGCGAGGAAGATGGGAGATCTTTCAAAAAGATAAAAGATCCACCGAAAATTCGCACCTTGATTTATGACGATCAAGGTACAATTTTGGTAAATTGCGTACCATGTTCATTTAATTTCTGTGTTACCAAGTAAAAAATTATGACCTTTTAAAAACAAATACTACAGGTACCGGGTTGAAAACATTGAAAACCAAAAGTATTACAATATGCTACAGGACTATAGAAGGAACAAAAAAATACAATAACACTATATCGTCCGAGAACAAAGAAATACCAAACCAAAGTCATTTTCCCCTATTGGGGGACCAGATTCTTCCGTTTTTCTACGTCCAGTCGTTGTTCAAAAATTCTTTTCGGCCTTGTTGGTTAATAGGACAAGACAAAAAATTGGTATTTGATACTGGATCTTGTCAAGTGGCCCAGTTTTTAGAGACCAAAAGTTAAAACTACGTTTTGTATGAAGTAATGTGGCAAACCTCTGCTTTTATTCTAATTCATTTAAAGGCACCTGCAATTTTTGCAGATATCAGAAAGTATTTGCAGATACCTTTAAATGATTTATTTATCATTAAAGCTATATGCAATTGAATTAAAGCCATCGCTAATACACTTGAAGAAATTCTATAAATGGCACGTAATTCAATTTAAAGATATCTTTATTTCATTTTGCAGGTATCAGTAATTGAATTAAAGATATCTCTAATTCACTTAAAGATATCTACAATTCCAGAATATATTTAAGTAGGAATTGCTTGCCATAAAGTTATGAATTCTTTGCCCGTCAGGGGAAAGGTTTCCAATTCCAATTAAAATTTACCATTCATTTTCTACCGTTCAGACCGCAAATCAAAACTCCCTATTGAAAACAATATGGCAGTTGAAGTTTGATAACTCACTCGCCATAAATCGTTTTCTCCGACTGTTTTAGTTAAAATGATGATCATTTTCGCGAATGTCACTCTCGTCTATTAGAAATCTTCATTTCAAACGGTTATCTATTGGGCCACACAGAAAAATGAAAAAAAAGGTTGACTGCCAGTGAATTTGATATGAAAGAGGGCGAGTCTCGACCATAAGCATGCAATAGTCATTCATAACGAGACTCACGATGACTGCATATGCCAACATGATGGAGTACTGGAATTCGTAGAAAGCATTCGTAATTTATTCACATGGCCAGTGTGAATACAAATAGGACGACGTTGGTTGCTACGCTCGAGAATGTTTTTTTTTCCACCCAAGGTTTACATATGTTAAAATACACAGTCATTAGTGAGGAATGCATGAAACTAGTTTTTGCTTTAACCCTTTGTGTTTCGCGATGTACGTCACTGCAATAAACGGGTAAAAAAAAAACTTTGTCCAAATACAAAAAGGAGCTTTACGACATGGTTCCTTAGGAACTCTAGTAGCGCAGAGCAAAACTCAGTCGAGTGGTTATGGACTTGGTCTCGCAGCCCAGAGGATGCAACATCGAATCTTGCAGCCGACCATAAATGGCGCGTATTTTTTGCTGTTACCACCGATTCCGATAATATCGTCCAAAACCTATATCCATATCGTTTATAATCCCTGTAACACCCATCGCGTAAAGATGACAATAAGGCATGATGAAGATCGTATATGGCAGTGACACGACGTAGTATTATTGTATATAACTCTATGGTGGAGCCAGTAACTGGGTTAGCTGCAAGGTGCACTGGTGGGGGAAAAGAAGAGCGTCTTACTGAAGCCAATGATATTAGACTGCATTTCTTAGGCCTAAAACGCGCGAGTTTTGTCGATTTGCTGGCAGTTGTTGACATTTTTAAGCAAGTGGAATCTTTATTTTCCGATTACAATCGTAGCAGAAGGGATTGGAGAAAACAACGGTTTTCTAAGCCTACGAAATCCACTCTCAAAGCACTGCTTTGACTTGAAGTGCCGTTGTTTAACCCTCCATTTTTATCTAGTGCCCCTTGCAAGTATCTCTCTTGTAGCCAATACGACGTCACTTGACGCTGCTCTATATCATGTTCCGAACATCGTACATGTTCAAGTTGGCCAGAGACATTAAACAAAAAAATAAGAATAAACCAAAGTGTAAACCGTTAATTTTTCTGGTAATGTACTAACCGTGTTGGATGTTTATCTGCTGGTGGCTGCCGGCTACTCGGCTGAGGAATCAAAGAATGGACTGAAGATGCGCTGGGAGACGCAGACCTCGAGCTGGCAGCAGATGGGACTTTGGAAGGGATTTGAGAACCTCCTGAAATCAAACAAATCAATCACTCGTTATCGAACTGTCACTCCAAAAAAAAAAAAAAGACTAGCAGTCCATCATAAAAAAAAAACAGCACACATCTAACAGTTTTAAATGAATTCAAACATATTCTTGGCAAAGGCAAAGGTGCTTGATCGCACCATAGGTTCTATACCACACGCCATGGCTGTTTACTTGTGACGTGCATATCACGTGACTGGGCTAGTCCAATCAGACGGCCAAACAGCCGTTGTTCCCGTTCGTCATTGGCTAACTCATGGTGACGTCACGGCAAACAGCCATTGCGCATGGTTTAGAAAGCTGGATGGAACCGAGCGGAAAAACGATGGGTATTCTTTAAACTAATGCCTCACACTCCGACTAAAACATTCAGTATAAAAACACAAATTACAATTTGAACGTTTATTTGAAACAAATAAGATCTGGTTTGTCGGTTAGCATTAGCATGAAACTGCTTTAAGGGGTGGATATCAATGCTTTGCTTTTAGAATTTACCTTAACCCCAGATAACCTTTGGTTAACTCGATTGCACGTACAAATTCAAACAAAAATAAACCACACTCCAGGTGAAACGAATATAACACTTAAACGTGAAAGTTTCACATTTAAGTGTTCCCTTCGTTTCACTTGGAGTGCTGCGCGGCAAACAAGCGTCCCTTCAGTGTCGAATGGATAGTGTATGTTTATATGTAAATATGCACGTGTTAAACGCTGCCTACGGACGTTTCCTTTTGGCCGTGTCAGTATGGTCAGTAGTAGGACCTCGGCCTTTGTTTTCAAAGGTCGTGGGCTCGATTCCCCGTACAGGTAGTCTGACATATAAGTTCAAAAGTCAACGTAAATAGGTTTGCAGCTGTATTTATTTAACTCTTGTTGAGCCTTCGGCTTTCCGTCTTTGATAATTACAAAGTAAACCACACATACCATTTTAGTGTAACAGGCTATACTTGTTGAACTAAAAGTATAGCATTTTCAAGAAACTGTTCACACGTCGAGATTTTTTCCGAAGCATCCAATGGCATTAAATAAAAAAAAAAATGGGTAGTAGGGATTGGCCGATATGACTTTTTACCGATACGATACCGATGAAGGGTAAACCGACCGACCGATCTGATCCAATACCGATCTAGATACCGATGATAATAATAATAATAATAATAATAATAATAATAATAAATCACGACTAAAAGTTTAAATTTCATACAAATGCAACTTAATTTTTTGGTTTTGCATGGGTTCCAACTGTTGAGATTATCCAAAAAAGTTCTGCGAAGCAATACCAGCATTTCTAAGCTTATTCCTACTTACATCTTCAGTACATTCATCTTCTCAGTTAGATTTTAGGTTGGTCGCCATAAAGAGCATTAAGAGCATTGGAACTGTCGTGTGCTACATTTTCATTCCAAACTGAGCAAAATGGCTTTGCTTTTCTCAATTGGTTGTTGCTTTGCTGTGCTTGGTGTCAGTTTTGCAGGGAAGACGGTTGCGTTTCTTGGCATAACGAATATCTGTATCGGATACCTTACAGTGGGCCAATACCGATACGGCAAAAATACCGATAAATACAGATTATACCGATATAGTTTGTTCCACATTATGTTTTCAGAAAACTGACTGGATGACGACTCATTTCCTTGCACTAAGAGTGCAAAAACATTGGATATCACACTTGTAGACTCAACAAAGTTACTGTTAGAGTTTACAAATGGGATGTTTACGGTTTTTTTGCACTCGTAGTGGAAGAAAACATGGCGTCATACAGTCAGTTTTCTGAAAACATAATGTGGAACAAAGTATATAGTAATATCGGACTATCCCTAGTAATGGTTTAACTAAGCAGATTAATCGTCAGCATTTAAAAACTGGTCTTGTCAGAATACAAGATGTACTAACTCACGAAGAAAGAAAGGACAACTGCTGCGTAAGATGTTAATGCTGTGCTTGCTTCGTGAGTTGAATTTACCCACTTTGTATGTCGGCAGGAATTTTGGTTACTAAGGAAAAATTGGAAATTAAGCCAACAGCGAAAATCATACAAAAAATGTATGATTTTTGCTGTTGGCTTAATTTCCAACTTTTGCTTAGTTTTATTTCCAGCGATTTATGTCTATTTATTATTAGGAATTTTGGTAGCCCGACTTATAAAAGTTATCAACAATGAGTAAATAAGCAATCACCCATCGTTTCTCTTCCATCAACAGCCAGGAATTTCTCTATCGCCTTGTCAGGACTATTAGTAATATTTTTGTATCCACATTTTACAACAAAAAATGGTGGTTAGTTAATACTGATGTAAACCCATCTCAGTTGCCTTCTTGGTTTCAAGGTCGAAAATTGAAAGGTCGCGGGTGACTGTCCAAAAGGCAACGGAAATAGGTTTGCACAGATTGTATTAATTGAGCCCATTTGGTTTTCCGCCCTGTTTAAAAGGGATGATCCCTCAGCGAGTCTCAAAAAAGCCTGAAAATGGTACAATGCAGGCGAAAATCCAAATAAAAAATATACCTTAAGTGGAGAGAGATGTTCTACCAAATCACTAGCCACGTGGATAAATTTGATCCATTTCTAGTTGCATTCACAAATCGATAAAAAACCACCTGTGTTTAGCTTCAGAGCGTAACTTGGAATTTAGAAAAATTATCTGCAATGCTCACTAATATGGCTGCTTGACTAATCGCATTAAATCGCATATGGCGAAGAAAATGTATAAATCGCAACCAAATTAAAATCGCAAAATGAAATCGCTAAGTGGATTAAGGGCGCGTTTACGCAACAACTCGCCTTTGCATTCTCGCAGCTAGAATCTTTATATATAATTACACAAAATCCGCAAGGCAGCCAGCAGCAGCAGCAAGCAGGACATACGAAGCAGTCATCTGCATCTGCAGCGCCCAGAACGCAACGTCCAGCAGCGCGAACATACGATGCCATCTACCGACCGAACAGCAACTTAATGACGGGGGGGGGGGGGGGGGG
>JAHWFP010132095.1:29220-39297 GCA_023313725.1 Lithobius niger | reverse complement strand
TCCCGCTGACCACATGATCCGTAGGTAACTTTTCCCATTAGAAATAATGGTAGACACACCAGGCACAATGAACCACAACACAAATGTTACACTACGAGCTTGTATTATATGCACATCCACATGCTGCCAGACCAACGAAAAAGTGAGCAATGGCCAGCCTGGGGGCATGCTGTCAGGTAGCACAAAACATTAGGTAGATTGGACAGGTAAACAAGCCTTTCTACTGAAACAGCATTGTATAAATAGGAAGAATCCAAGCACGGTGAAAGTCCTGATGGACAAAAAAAATAAGCATGGAAGCCATCAACTATCCCTTGATTTTGCACAGGGATAGGCGACGTTTAAAAACACTAAGGGAGGGCACACATCTGATATCTTATGGTAAAACATTCCACGCTCTGACCACCCTGACACCAAAATCTCCTAACATCCACCCGACATCGCCGAAGAAACAAAGTACGAGATCCAACAAACCGATCAGCCCGAAGAGTCAGGAGCTTCCTTCAGTCGATGTCAATGAGTCCGCTGAGGAGCTTGAAGACCCAAACCAGATCGTCTTCGATCAGCAAGCGCAAGTGATCACAGCCGAACATCATATCCAGTATGACGTAAATTGCAAAACATCCTCGTAAATCTTCTTTGCACTGCCTCGACATTCCTAATGTCACCCAACAGATACGGGGACCAGACAGAAGAACAATATTCCAACAGAGGTCTCACCAAGGCTTTATAAGCCAGCACTAACAGATTTGATGACCGTGTAGAAAGTGTCCGCTGTAAAAGACCGGGCCCGATTAGCCCTTCGTTCTTGGAGGTGATAAAAGTGTTTCCTGTTCATTGTTCAGAAATTTTTAACGTACATCTTTCATGATCTTACATGATTTTAATACAAGTAGGTTACTTCCGATTGCAAATGTATATGTAAAAGTATTAACCAAAATAACCAAATAGTAACCAAAATCGTTACACTTGTGTTTCATAATGAAGGTCAGTGTTTTGCAGATCAGATAGTAAGAAAATTTTAAGTCAATTTAGAAAGATATCAGTAAAACACATTCATTTCTTTGGGGAAAGTATACCATAATAAACACATTTGAAACCGATTAACCCACATTAGGAAGTAATGAAGGCTCGGATGATACCAACTTTAGCAGATCCGCTCCGATACCGAAACGGACCGATGCTTCTTCACCGATACCGATGCTTCAATGCATTACTTCCAGTAAAGTTAATGTTTCTTCCATATTCAGAAACAAAATGTGATGAAAAATTCCCAATCTCGAAGCTCTATGAGCAAGTGTCTTGCAGTATAGTACATAAGTTCTTTGGAGCCTGTTTTTGGTTTTTGTTAAATAATTTGAGAACGACTGAAGCTATCCAGTTATACAGCTATACAGTTAGCCGGTACCGATATGATACCGATACTGCAGTATCGGTATCATATCGGTACCGGCTAACTGTTTTGGTCAAATATCGGTTTTTGCAATATTTTCGCCTAAAATTGACCGTTTTTGATGTTCCAATACACCATTCAAATAGTTTTTTCGAGAGCTTTCCAATGATGTTAATGTCAGAGTGATAGCTTCAGTCGTTCTCAAATTATTTAACAAAAACCAAAAACAGGCTCCAGTATCGGTGGCGAAACCGATGCCAATATCGGTATCAGCCGAGCCTTACTCAACATGCATCATTCAATAGGATAGATAGCCAGACTTTAGACTTCATTAATTGCCCTTCATCATACCATGTTTTAAAACTTTTATCCAACGATGAAGGTTACCGAAATATGAATTTATTTCCAGTTTTAATAATAAAAAAATAAAACACAATGTTAACTTGCTACCTTGAGGTTGGACTCAGAGCTTCAGCCACTACTTTCTTCCATGACGTCGGGAAACCAGCTGAGAATGTATCAATCAGTTTCTTCGACACTCCTGCAATCGTTTAACAAAATTAGGATCAAAATCAATACATTAACCACAACACACCATAAGTAATTAATGAGATTTTCAATGCTAGCACCTTTTAAGTTCAAAAACTCTTCACAAATAGTATTCGCAAGAACACCAGCCCAATTACATCTTTGCATTATTATTGTCTAGAAAGACAAATTCTGACAGAATTAACCCTTTAAGGACTGCGTGCGCGCTAAGAAATTATAACCGACTTGTAGAAAAAAAATCGAAGCTTCTCACCCAGTTGAGGTAAGAGAATGAAACCTGTGTCATTGTTATCCTTAATGATCTGGCTTTCATATCCCAGTTTAAATTTTACTGTAATTAACTGGAAGTTTTCGGTATGACTTGTAGAAGAGCTGTAAACAATGATTATACAGCGGACGCATTAGGGCGCACCCGTCCTTAAAGGGTTAAAAATCGTGTACCCATCACACCAACATACATTTTGTAAAGCCGGATCCAAGCACCGTAAGTGCCGCAAAACTATTGATCGGCGGTCATCTTTATTGTTTAGGTGGAATGATAGTGGCAATAATGAGTGTGGATAACGAGGTAGGTAATTCTAGGGATAGATACAACACATTTTACATTCAGGCGGAAAACGAAAGACGTAAATTTTAGAAATAAAATTAATATTTACTTTTCCTAAAATACTCACCTTCAGATTCATGCTTAGTATCATAAATAATAACGCTTCAATGGTCAAAATAGTTTAAAACACTTAAACAAAGTTCATTGGCTCTCCACAGTGTGGCGTTCTACCGATTTTTAGTAGGCCCTTCCAAACTTACTCATCACAATCGGCTAGTGAACACCACAGTTCAGTGAAAGTAGAGCAGCTGGGCGGGTTTTTTAAAGGTGAGTATTTTAGGATAAGTAAATACTAATTTTATTTCTAAAATTTACGTATTCAATTTCACCCCAAAATACTCACTTTTTTGACATTGTCCAAGAGGATGCGGGTCAGTGAATGTCCAAATGAACTTTCAATACATTATTCCCTAAGAATGAAAGGAACTCAACTTGAACACAGATGCTTCTACCAGAAGAAAGGCACGGCAGCGGGGACTACTTTGAAGCCACGACGCTGCCAGCCAGAACATGCTCTCATAAACTGGCACCAGCACCAGACCCGTCGACGTCCCGAAGGCAGTGGCTGACGAGAATTGTTTTGTGGTGTCAGTTGCAGGGCGAAAGTAGCTCGTCTGATGGCATGCCCCTGTGTATGCTCAAGACGCGGCCAATGCTGTCATCTCACGTGCCCCCACCTCTAGGAGGAGGACCGTGTTATAGGACACAATGTCATACGCACGTCTTATCACATCCAGGACGTGATTTTCGAGTGGGGGACCAGGGCCGAAGAGGGGACCAAAGAGTTCTTTCCCAGTAAGAGGAAGAGGGGAGTATGGGGTTTCCTATCTTGAGTCGCAGTCGAAGCCTCGAAAATATTGGTCCAGATAATTCCGTAGGGCTACGATCGGGAACTGAACTTGCTCACCACTTTGCGGGTCCACCACCGATTTCAAAGCACGGATGACAACAGGTTTAGGGAACTCATTGGGGTATTGATTCTTTGCACGAAACTCCGCTGGGAACATTAAGTCGGAAGTCCAGTCCTTGCTGAAGCATATGAAACCGTCATCCCTTGTGAAAGTTCACTCTGACGAGATGCAGCTGTAGGGGGCTAAGGAACAGGGTTTTCTGAGTAAGATGGAACAAATGAAGCCTTGTCAATAGGTTCGCAGAGATTCAACATCGGACAGCACGAGAGGAATTCCAGGACGAAAAAGTTGGTGCACCCTGGGTCATTGATGATCAAAAGCCTGTACCAGTTTAAAAATAATTGCATTGCGAACCATAGCATGAGGGCGGAGGCAATTGAGAACGGAATTGACGACCGTACGGTAGCCCTTGATGGAGATGGGGGGAGAGGCCCTGAGAAAGGTGCTACAAAAAGGCTGCCAGAAATTTGACGTCCGTATCGCATGGGTCAACGTTGTTGTCCGAACATCACGATAACCAACGACGCTGCATAAACCCACACTGTCGTAGCCCGGTGGCACTGTAGATGTCGGGTCGGAACAGGAGAAGAAAACCACGCAACCCTAAGTTTAGTCATCCAGGTTTCCACCCAGGAAGATGTAGCATGGCAGGGCTGGGATGGCGAGTCCGTCATTGATGTTGTGTCAACATGTCGGGAGGCAGGGGCAAGGGGACTGGTTCCTCTTGAGATAGTTCCTTAAATTAGACAAACCAGGGAGCTGTCAGCCACCACAAGGCTACCAAGATGAAGATCCCGTTGGACATTCGAACCTTGTTGAGCACTCTCTGCAGGAGAATAAATGGTGGAAATGCATAAGCGAACATCTCTTCCAAGGGAACGCTGAGCCTGTCTGTCGCCCATGCCTGGGAATCCGGAAACGGAGAGATGTAAGCTGGAAGTAGGATGTCGTGGTGAGTGGCTAGGCCGATCCACGGCGTCCCCCAATGCTAAGAGCGCCAACCATATCTTGGTGGACAAATTCCATTCCGTAGCTGGAATCCGGTCCACCTGGATAATTCGTCCGCAAGAACACTCAGGGATCCCGCAATGTGCCAAGGCAGGAGAGTAACGTGGAGTGACTGGCAAAGAGTGAAGAGAAACAACACCTTTGACATCAACTACTTCAAGTGGGTCCCTTCCCCTCGTCGAACACAAACAATGGCAGTCATGTTGTCCAACATGACGGCGACAGTCTTTTCCTGAAGAAGATCCGCCCAAGTGAGAACAACGGACATGATGGCCTGCAGTTCCAGATATGGAGACCAGCTTCTTGTGTAGACCAAACACCCACAGACGCGAGATCTCCCATTTATGCTTCCCAACCTGCTGTCGAGGCATCGGTGAAGAGAAGGAAGTAGAGAACCAGTTGGTGAACAGGCACCCCTGCTTGCAGGTTCAGCAACCATTCTAGAGTTGACCATGGAAGATTGGCGGCCGAAATTCTGTCATCGCAGGAAGTCCTGGCACCAATTTTCCTTTCGGAACCGGTGAATGGGTCTGCACACGAATCCAGAAGCCATATCGTGGAGCAGTTCCCTGGCCGAAACTGTTGAAGCGTGGCGTAGACCAGTCACCGATGAGACGAGTTTCAGAATCCGTTCTGGGGAGTAGTGAATCAGGAACCTTTCCATATCAAATTCCGCTCCCAGAAACACGATGGACTGTGCCAGCTGGAATATTGACTTCAAGGTGTTGACACAGACGCTGAGATGACGGAAAAGTGAGAGGCTGCAGCGAAAAAGCCAATCGTTCAGATAAACAAGTGTTCGAATTCGGTAGTTGTGCAGGTAGCCTACCACTGGATGTACAACTGACGTAAACAGGTGTGGGGCAGTAGAAAGTCCGAAGGGATACACCCCGAACTCGAAGTGGTACATGGTACCCACCAACACGAACAGGAAGAGGTGGAAAATGGAGTAGGGGAATGTGAAGATACGCGTCTTCTAAGTCCACTGAGGCGGTGTATTTCCTCTGCTGAAGCGATTCTCCGTTCGAAGTTAAAGTCTCCACCTAGAAGTGTGACGAAAACACGAAGAAGTTTGAGCTTCCGGAGGTTGAAGATGAGACCTGGAGCCATCCTTCTTCGGTATCACCCGGGCAGTACTGTAAAAACCTGGGGTAGTAGGAGACCAACAAATTGCACCTTTCTCCAAAGGCTTGAGCACTTCCTGTTGCAGAAGCGGGTTGGCCGGAAAGTTCTGAAGCCATGATGGTGGACCCACGGAAAGAAGTGAAGGGAGGACGGTAGCCCTCCCTGATAACGGAAAGCACGAACGAATCCTTAGTGATGATTTCCCAGTCGCTGACAAAGTGATGAAGCCTGCCCCCCACCTGATGGTGAATGGGTGCAGGTGCCGGAGTCCAGAAGTCAGGATCGAGGACGGGAGCCCCCATGTCCCCTACCCCTGAAGCCAACGCATCCCTTGAGAGTAGAACGTCCTCCACTGCCATGATTGTCTTACGAGTCTTCCTGTCGTTGAGGCTGCTGCTGACCCTGGGAATTGACCTTCGGCTGCCGCTATCTCCTTCTTTTCCTGACCCAGCTGGTAGAAAAGGGAGGGAAGCCCAGGCGTTCAATCGAAAGGCCCAGTCTTGCAGGGGTTCTTCCTGCCCCTTCCCTAACCCCGAGAGGCTGCCGGCTTGGGTGGAGGCGGGTGCTTCACTTTATCTTGCAAGTCAGGCGCCAAGATCAGCAGCTGATTATCAAAGAACAAGGATGAGTTGTGGATGGGGAGAAGGCACAGACGACCCACAACGTTGACTGATTGTTGGAGGCTGGCTCAAGGTAAGCATCTCATCGGCAAAATACAGTTCACCAGAAGACGGCAGCCCCAATTGAAGGCGTCTTCCTGAAACGACGAAGCCCTCTTCGTGAGCTGCAGGCAATCCTCGAGCACAGAGTTCGCCCTAGATTGACGGAGGTTCAGCAAGATAGGCCCGGTCAGCAGCCATCAGCACTGAGTAGGCAATGTCGGAATGCAACGAAGCACCAAGGCACCACCAGAGGTTCTCATCCTCTTCGACACGACGTAAAGGGGTGAGAATATGAGTTGGAGCCCGAAGAGAACGAGTCCAATTCCATTGTTGCTGACGCATGAATGCGTTCAGCTGAAGGGAAGGTATGGTACCTTTTTCCGAGGTACCCTTTTCAGAGTCCCCGGTCCCGCAACCCTTAAGAACATATGCTGCTTCTTAGCATCATGAGGAGGGAGGGGAAAGCTGATGGAAATCTCTTCCTCTTCATAGCATGCGAGTGTCTCCAGGTCAAGAAGCTGACGGAAGGCAAGCTTTGACTGAGGGAGGTGGTGCGACTAAAGCCTAGCTAAACGAGCAATAGCGTATGTTATCCTAAGCAGATTAGCAACATTAAGACGTTCATGTTCTTTGTCACAAAAAGTCGAAGGCAAATAAAACCTCGAGAACTGAGCAAATTGCTTTCACGGGCAAAAACCTGCCCCCTCACCATAAATATCAACGCCATCAACTGAGCGGCAATCCTCATCTTCATTGTCGGACTCCGGACGTTTTAGTTTCAAATCACGCCCTGAGGGAGGGAGTTGGCGCTCAACGAAAGAATCTTCATAATCAAACCACCGTCAGTGGTAAAAATTGCCCAAGAATCATCAACTCTGAGAACCTGTATAGAAGCGAGTGAAACATCAGGAATGTCAGACGAGGCGGCAAGTGAGTGGTGAGTCGGCGAAAAGGTAACATGACATCGTACGGACGTAGTGGTATCACAACCATAGAAGCGCGAGTCGGCGAATGGCTGGAGAGTAGTAGAATGGTCTGCAAAACGGCGAATAGGCGAGTGGTTGAGTGTTGGTGAGAAAGTGAATGAACAAAGGAGGAATATGACACACTGGCACCGCGAAGAATGGGTGAAGAACGGTGTGTTGAATAGGCAAATGAACAAAGGACGCTAGCCAAACCAAAAGGAGCGCAATCAGGTTGGCCCTTGGCACTTTAAGTTAGCCACTCACCAGGGGTAATCCAGTCGCCCATCTAACCAAACGCACGTGTTGAAATGTCAGCGATTCGAGCCGAAGGGAGATTTGATTTCGGACGAAACACGCGTAGGCTCGACTTCTTCCACATAGGGAAATTTCGACGAGCCTTGCAGTATGTCCCTGGTGGACGACATCGCCAGGGAAGGTGCCATCCACCATCACTGATTGTTCAGGGTGCACAGAAGTAGCGGCATCCGAAGGAACCATAGTATCCTGTGACGAACGAGCGAAAAACCCCAAAGCAAATCACACAACATTCTGAGAATTCGCTGGAAAAATCCTGGGAGGACTGACATTAACTGACTGCGCCTGCGTTGCTAAACGTTTAGTTTCTTTTTCGCCAAAAAACCTTAATACACTTACCTAATAAAGACTTCTTGTGTTTAAGGTCCTTGGAAATGGAAGTCTTTTTAACACCCAGCGAAGCAACTGGCCTTTTTAAGGGCAGACGGCGAGAAAAGTCGTGGAGCGGTTGACAAACCGGAGATCGGAGCTGGACCATGTGTCAATACCTGTTGGGATGGTTTACTTGGGCTAGGTTTACTTGCCAGGATACTGGAAGACGTAGTGGTACGGGTCGACTGTCGTAGAGGAACAGGAGATGACTCGGCAGTGGCAGAACAAATACACTTCGGGCCCCAAAAGGGCCACCCCCCCAGCCCAAAATAAAAAATGTGAAAGAAAATTCTTTTTAATTTTCTTAAAAGGTTCCTACCTTTTCCTCCAAGAAACAACTGCGAGGAGGAGGCCCTGACAAAACAAACGAACCATAAACACACGCCATGCACGGAATGCTACAAAGAAACAACCAAATTCTACATTCTGATTTTCTACTGTGCTGGGCCCCTCGTAAGCCAGGGCCTGTGTTAAGTTGAACACCCTGATGGTCCGCCACTGCGACTGGGGAATCGGGACTTGGAAATCGCTGCGTGTTACATCCGCCAGGTGGTGGATGACCGCATAAGCAGAGAGATCCAATCGAAAGTATTTGAGTTTAAGATGTCTGACGTCGGTGGGGTCTTGAGAATAGTCTGAAGACGGCAGACTTCGTTCGCAAGAGATGCATTAGATTCTTTCAGGAATCGTAACGATAGTAATTTCCTGTTCTCGCTGAGATGTTCGAAGATCGGGGGCCTCCAAGTTTATCGGCATGATATTGGGCCAAGTCGATTGAGAATTGTTGAGCGGTTGTTAAAAGGGGTGCCACATCTGTGTTAAACTGAGTGAGCGCCTGCGGGTCAAGGGGGATGCTTTGAAGAAGGGAGGCACGGTGTTAGCAGGGGGAAAAGGTGACAAAAGTCTGCGGGACACCAACTGGAACTGTTGACGATGGGGCAGACACCGAAGGTTGAGAAAACGGGGCCGGAGGCACCCAGGCAGAAGGCGTTGGGAGTAATGAGGTCGAGATGAGTGGTAGCGGCAGAACCGGCAGATCTGAAGGAGCTGGTGGCAACAGTAACTGTGGAAGCGTCGGTGGAGGGACTGTAACTGTTGAGCATGGAGAAGATGTGGAAGGTCCGGTATCAGAAGATACTTGGTGTTCCGATGAACGAGGAATAACTGCTGGTGTGAGAGGAGAAACTGATTTCGGCTTTGGGAGCCACTTTCTTGGTTCGTATGCCCAGTGTAGACTTCGCTTTTGTATATGCAGAGGAAGACGGTGGAACCATAGGCACTGTTGATTTTGTTGTACGAGTAGCTTTCGCTTTCTTCTATAATGGACCATAATGGACGATCCGGACGACGAGGGAAGAATTTGGTCGGTTGATTGAAGAGATCGTTTCAGCTTCTTGGCTAAAGCCTTTTTACGGGATTGTTGAAGACGGCGTGCGAGCTGTTCCGAAGTAGTTTTGTCGTTAATGGCACAAGTGCTGCATTTAACGGTGTACCAGTTACATCTCCGGTGGTGCTGGCAACACGGATGGGGGTCAAGATGGGTCTTGGAGCCAGTGAATTCAAAACAGCTGCAGCGCACGTGGTCTGGATAGGTGACTGTAACTGCAGAAACTGTGGGAGTGGATCGGTCAGTTAAAGTTTGTTTGGTTGGGGAAGCATCAGTCGACTTGGAGCTGGTAGAGCTGTCTGAGGAGGAAGCGGGATCCATGACGTCTGGAATAAGACGACTCGTTAGTGGTATAACGATTTGGCGGGAAAACAACTGATACGAGAATCACGTTTGGTACGGGACGTGTGACGTGGCTAACCGGGGAATCACCGTAGAGCGGAAGACCTGGACAAAAGGTAACCGGAGTGAAGGCGACCGGGTGATGAAGTCTGTATGTAGGTGAAGGGATTGGTGTCAAGACAGGAACTCATTCTGTTGAATACGTTCTACCGTACGTTAGGTACCCTCCCTCCTACCTCTGTCGTTATCCGAACAAGGAAATCGGAAGAGAGGAACATCAGGAAGAAGAAAAAATAATGCCCGTGACAGGATGGATGACTGCGAAAGATGTACGATGTGAATGCGGCAACGGAACCGTCTGGCAGGTTTGTTGGAGTGATGTTGGCTTCGTTGTTGTGGCCGTTTTATTTTGTTTTTCTTCTTTTGTGTTGCGTTTTTTTT
>JAHWFP010132095.1:0-24220 GCA_023313725.1 Lithobius niger | reverse complement strand
GTATCTTAAAAGAATGTCAGGCTCTTTATCAGAGCTTTCAGGCTCGATCTTGTTGAAGAGTTGAGCGTAATTTGTTCTTTACTTGGTGGCGCAAATAATTCAAGCATGAGGCAGGTTTATTGAAATCATATTTGACCGTGATAAAAAATAAACAATACATATTAAACATATACACAAGTCTAGGCAAAAGAGAAGGACATGGCTCCACCACCGTGTGCCTATCCGGTCCACCCCAGAGTTTCGAGTGCGTAGTGGACCTTGCAAGATGCAGGTAGGGAGGAGGAAGTGGTCTCCTGCCTTCCACCTGCTTCGGACCGCAGCAGTGTGGGAGCTTGGGGGCCGACAAGACTCCTGGACCTGCGCGGTAGGTTCAGGAAGCCGGAGCCCAAACGAAACCCAGAGGGAAGATGCCTCCAAGAGGAGCGTTACTGGAGCTGGAAGTCACGCTGGCAAACTTCAGTCCAAGTCCCTGTTAGTGTTATTTTCACTTCTGACTGCGTTATCTGCCGACGATGTACACTGCCGATTGGGCACAAATACTGATGTTATGAAAGCATCGTCGTCATTGGTGTGGCACTGCCGTTCATCCGTGGCGTCATTATTTTCTTCGTTTGAAGAAATTAGACGCTTTGATGCCCTTCCTGATTAATTTTGCCTTAATGTCATTACTGTCTAGCTAGCTGGGCTGTCCGGGACCAACGGATATTTTCATTTTAAGGGAAGACCTCGCTGGCTCTTGCCGTTTCTGGCACCGTTGCTGTTACTGGCGCCGCTGTTATCCATCACTACTTTCAAGCAAGCTACTCGGATTTTAAGCTCAAGTATTAAAACAAATAACAAAAATCATGACATGCTGTCTGGAACTTAAAGGCCTGCTTGCGATTGCACGCAGCCTGACAGACAAACAATACGCCTGCTCATAGCTGTAAGTCAAAACATGGCGCATGGGCCGTTTGCTCCACAAGCAGGTCAGCAGTCCATCAAGGTCAAAGGTTGGAGTTGCTTGCACCGCCCCAAACTGTCCCCAATGTAAACATTGGTTCCCAATTTATGTAGCGCAGTTTTGAAAATCAGCGTTAGTTTATTTTTTTCTGCAACGTTATATAATTTGTTCCGTTTGAATTAATTTAGAAATTCTGTAATCTAAATAATTAACAATATTTCGTTTATACATCTTAAGCCAAACGTTTGGTTTGCGTTACCCGACCGACCTTATTTTTACAAGCCGACCCTAAACAGTTTTTTCTTTTTAAAGTAAAAAAAACCCTCCCTCCCATTTTGACGCTCCATCTTACAACACGAAGATGGTTCAAATGCTTCCTGGAAAAAGGGAACATATGGTTTAATGTATCTTTATTTCCTAAAAACATTATAAATTACAATTTTTGAAGACAGACTTTGATTCATAACAAAAAAAAAAAAAGGAGCAAAAAATTTAATTTTTTGACTGACCGACCGACCCTATATTTTTAAACTGCGTAACGCAAATCAAACAATTTTTTTTTGTTTGGCCTTACTCATTTATTGAGGCACTAAAGTTGAGTGGTAACGTACATGAACAACCAAACTAATAATTGAATTCAAACAGGGGCATCGTGCATCCCAAAAATTGGGAAGGGGGCACAACTTTTTTCAGCTAGGGCGTCTGGGGGAGTGGCGCAAGATCCCCCAGCGGGGTCTGGGGCAGAGCCCCGGAAGCTCACTCATTTTCAGCAATTTTAATGAGTTTGAGACACCTGGAAGACCAAATTGTCACTTTTTAACAGCGAGGTTGGCACCAGGCAGCCGGCCGACCACACACAAGCCAAAATCTTCTACATTTTGGGGAAATTAAGATGAGGATGGGGGGAGGGAAGAGGGGGCCATTTGGTAGAACTTTAACTTGGTATAACTTTTTGAACCATCAAGAAAATATTTTTTTCTTGTGGCTTTAGCTTCAAGCTCCAGTTAATTAAAAGGTGTTCGACGGACGTGGGCCAATCCGGCCCTGCGTATTGTTATGTATACAGATCAGTGGTTGCGATCCACCATGCTACTTGGATATACAAATAAACACCCCACTGACTTCCGGTCGGCACTCAACATGGCTGTAAACACGAAGTTGTGTCGTCTCAATTGTCGTTCATTTAGATGCTCATTCTAAATACATTAGTAAGCATCCAAGACAAAACGTGGTGTCAGAAGTGAACTAAGGACACAAGTTATCTATAACAAGCAGTATTTTTTGTCATGGCTACTGCAATTTCACCTCATTTGCAAATTTTGCCGTTCGCTGAAGGCGACAATCCATCAGAAGCGTGGCTGACATGGCGCCGACGTTTTCAAAATTATCTAGCTGCCATCGAGTATCATAGAAAGGCTGATGATGTGTAAATTGCACTTATATTTCGCTAAACTCCATGTACTTACGATTGCTTAGTCTCTCCTCTCGCACTCCGACCAAGACCTTTAAAGTTACCCTAGCGGTCGCTAGGGGTTCAAAGGTCGCAAATACCCCTTCCTATGTGCCCAATCTTCAGTCTTTTTGTCTTGCACGAACTGTACACGTCGTTTAGACTAACGCTGATCATGGAGGACCATAATTTTTACGAAAATTATGAGGACGATCATTAATTTTGGGCAACTATGGAGACAACGAGGAGACCGAGGAGACATCGGAAAACGGTGATTATAATCGTGATGAATCCGTAGTGGAAAATCGTGTTTCTATGGTGGAAAATCGACTGGACTCTCTCGAGGGTAAATTAGACAAAATATTTGATTTTATGACGTTTTTAATTTCATGGAGCTTAATTGCAATGGATTCCAAATCTCTCAGATGTCTGTCCCATCTAGAATTCGATCGAATCAATTGCAATTAAGCTTCATGAAATTGAAAACGTACCACTGATGAATATGCAGGGCCCTTCCTCCCCTCAAGTGTCTAACCTAATCGGAGTCGACCTGAGAAAACAACTGAATGCAAAATGGAAACTGAGAGGTTGGGAACGGCCTACTGAAGACGTGAGGCTTGGCTGTGATGAAGGGCCTTCTAAACTCGGGAGGCTACGCGAAGCGGCGATTTCAAACTCGGATGGCGATCGTGTACACAACGAAGAATGTAAACAGAAGATAAACTTACCATCGAAGAGCCTGAAGAAGCCTGAAAATTAGCTAGATAAGGAACTATCTGGAGTGTGGAAGTAAGCGAAATATGGAGAATTTCCACTCTGTTGGAAGTAAATTTAATCTAGAGAAGTCAGTATTGGAGCCAACTCAACAGTTGGAATTTCTGGGTTTCTTTATAGACACGACCACGATGAGGTTACGACTACCCGACGGCAAGAAAGAGAAATTGATAGGGGAGCTGAGGCAGCTGGCCAATCGCGGCGAAATGACAGTGCGCGAGTTGTCGACGATTGTAGGCAAATTAAATGCAACAACATTGTCAGTTTTCAACGGCCCGCTACATTATCGTTTCCTTCAGAGGCTGAAGGCCGATAGATTACGAAAGGGTTCGTACGAAACAATGATACAGATCTCGCAGGAGGCAAAACAGGAAATTTTTTGGTGGATGCACTGCGTTCGCAAGTGGGAAGGCAGCTCACTGAAACCTTTTCCAGTGGCTGTGGTATTGGAGTCGGATGCCTCCGTCGAGGGTTGGGGAGCTCCTTCAGCGGGTACCACAATAGGGGGTTACTGGACGAAGGTGGAACAGAGACGTCACATCAACGAATTGGAATTGTTGGAAGCCTTTTTAGCACTGAAAGCTTTTGCGAAAAATCTGTCGGAGGTCACGATCCTAATCCAAATGGACAACACGGCAGCTATCGCGGCAATCAACAGATTTGGCAGTCCCAGATCTCTTACTCTTACTCAGATTGCTCAAGACATTTGGTCTTGGTGCCTAAGGAAGGGTTTAGTGTTCAGGCCGAGCAGATCCTGGGAATAGAGAATGTGAGAGCAGATTGGGCGTCCCGTCATTGTCTGGATTCCAGCAGCTGGAAACTGGATCAGTTAGTTTTTCAAGAACTACACAGATTATGGGGCCCATTTCGGATGTACTTGTTCGCAGATCAGACGAACAATCAACTTCCGCAGTACTACAGTTGGAAACCAGACCCGGGATCTTGGGGCGTGGATGCCCTAACAAAGGATTGGAGCAAGGGGACGAATTACGCATTCCCTCTCTTTTGTTTGATAGGAAAGTGCCTGCAGAGAGTTGTAATTTGTCAAGCGACAATAGTAATTGTGGCTCCAGTTTGGCCAGCTCAGGGTTGGTACTCGATGTTGTTGGAGAGGGCAGTCGATGTTCCGAGGCTGCTACCGCGTCGCGAGTCATTGTTGATGAACAGCAAGGGAGAGTGTCATCCTCTTGAGACCACCAATTCCCTGCAGCTAGCCACCTGGAAAGCATCAGGGAATCTGCAAGAGGTGCAGACTTTCAGATGAGGCTTCAGCGTTGCTCTTGGGAGCATGTCGGTCGTCAACTAATAAAACTTACGAATCATGTTGGCGCAGATGGGCTTGCTGGTGTGGTGCAAGGGAATATGATCCCTTTTCACCCTCTGTTGTGCAAGTAGTTAACTTCCTTGCAAGTCTTCATGGGAAGGTCTAGCGTATCGAACGATTGGGTGTCATAGATCGGCCAGCTCGCAGACAGTGCCCCGAATAGACGGTAGACCTGTAGGTGAACATCCCTGGGTGGTTAGAGTGGTTAAAGGGGTGTTTTGTAGCGGCGCTACCTGTCGCTTTAGGTGCTTTTCAGGTGATCACCGACTTCTGGTGTACTGGCGATTTTCTTAGTTAATACTCAGGGTGTCTGTTTTTACTTTTGCGGAGTTTTACAGCATTGCAGTGGCTACTGCACGGTTAGGAGGGGAGCGCCCGTGTCCTAGCTAAGTTTCAAGTACTAACTATCTAATAGTTCACTGCCACCACGATGGGTGTTTAATTGCAGGCTTCGAGTTAAATAAAAATGGGTTTTAGTTATTTACTCATACAGTTAAATCTACACGAAGTCAGACTGTTGTTTAAAACAACGCTTGGTTTTTTTAATAAGACATGTTAACTTTTACACTACATTTGAACACTACAGGTTACAAAAATATTCTCTGAAAGCTTTTACATTAAAGCACACGACGATTTACAATAAAATCGGATTTGAACAAGTTAAAAGTTCATACACTACAAAAATTTCGAATAGAAAAGTTGTTTTGAGTCACCGGACTATCTAAGTTACAGAATGCACCTTACATTAGTAAAATAGTCACAAGTTATGTTTTAAAAGCCACAGCTAAAGATCAAACTACCTCAATGGTTAACTTGGTACACAACCTAAAAGACGTCTAAGTTCTACGATTAAACCATTTTGATTATTTAGAAGAACCAGTGTTCAACATAATTAAGAAACAAAGCCGGTTTTTAAGAAGGGGACCTTAAACCCTTAAGTTATGGACGTTCTAGGCCAGAAATGCCGATGGCGGTTAACTATCCATAATCATTCTCAAACCTACAAGTTAAGTTTAAGTTTAAGAACTATAAATTTAGAATTGAAGTCCAAAAGAATACTTTCAAAAAAATTAAACTAGTTACCAACGAACTGCTACCTTGCCCGGCATGGCAACCTGCAGACCCTGGGGAACATCTCCACTCCGACCGACGTAGCAACCACTAGCCTTTGAGATCAGTGAGCAATGCTGAGGGTGGAACGGCAGGGCCAGTGGTATATATGGGAGAGGGAGAGAGCGGACGTCTGCGACGACTGGACGGTTAGGCGGCAAGAGAGGCAGGCTGCCTTGGAGGAGGGAAATTTGTGCTTTCTCCTGAGCCAAGCTGCACCACGTGAGGGCTTTAAAGGGAACTGTAAGGATCTGAATGGGCCTTCACAAGGGAGGGAATAGGGGGTTCATACTGATTGGCTGAAGCTTCTGAGCTTTGAATAGCTGGATCCAGGACCGTTGGAGCCGTTGAGGGTCTTGGGTTTTGGAAGGGTTTGATGGATTGATGGAAACGCAACAGTCCAAACTACGATGTTATGCATCGCAACTATTGAAGGAGGGGGGGGGGGGGACGGAGTTTGCTATATTATTCAAGTTTAATAGAAGGATGGTTACTGGTCTATTGCAAGATTTAATAGTAGTAAAAGGCTTTATATACATTTGGTTGAGGTTGCTATGGTCGGAGCTCTGAAATAAATACAAGATAAACACATTTTGTAGAAAATGTCCGGTAAAATAAAATAGTAAAAATAATGCAGTTTTGAACAAGGTAGAGTTTGTGGGAAGAAGTTACGTTAATAAATTGCTTTTTAAAGCACTAAGCAAAAGATTAAATAAACCAGCTTGT
Organism: Lithobius niger; assembly: GCA_023313725.1. Classification (NCBI taxonomy): domain Eukaryota; kingdom Metazoa; phylum Arthropoda; class Chilopoda; order Lithobiomorpha; family Lithobiidae; genus Lithobius; species Lithobius niger. The sequence goes on along the minus strand of JAHWFP010132095.1, from coordinate 17,893 downwards.
ATGTATATGCTAAAACGCATTTTAGGTTACAACAATATTGCAGCCGCAAATAATGACAAGAGAGCAGTCGAAGTTTTCATAACAAACCAAAACCGGTATTGAAGTTCACAATAAAAACGTAGAGTGCAGGTCCTCAGTACATATATGTGGTTAAGTGCCGATTGGCAGCCCCCTACAACAACCCAAACTCCCCCCCCGCCCCCCCCAGCCCTTTAGGTTGGCTCGGTCACTGAGAATCTGTTTGGTTTTTTCATCCAGGGTGAGGGAAGTCTTAAGAAGTGGAGGTTGTTTCACCTGTAGAGTGATCACAAGGACAATTAAGTGACAATTAGGCTACTGTTAAGTTCCATATGGTTTGGTTTTCAATGAACATCATGTATGGCTGGTGGTGGTTTACCTTGTTAAACTTGGAATGAGTTACTGTTAAATAAAAGTAGATTTTCTTTTGTGTGGAAACTTTTGGTTTGTGTTACTGAGACTTGACTCAAAGACAGGATTGGGTGCATAGGAAGTGGTATTTGCCACCTTTGAACCCCTAGCAGCCGCTAGGGTAACTTTAAAGGTCTTGGTCGGAGCGCGAGAGGAGAGACTAAGCAATCGTAAGTACATGGAGTTTATGCTCATATAACCTAAGCTTAACTACGGGTACTATGTACCCTCGTCAAACTGAAATTTTTTCTCCAGATTTGTGAATTGATGCTAGAAACTTTACATCAAACACTCACCTTTCTAGAAGCAGCTACAGGAGGACAGCGAACTTTAAAGCAAGTACTTGACACACATGACGTTCATTTCCAAGCTTACAAAAGCACTGCTAAGGCATCATTCGTGTTTTGGCACATGTATCAAGCAGATGGACAACCGTTTGCTCAATAGTATATGCAAAACTACACCTACAAGCAGTTGAATGTGCTTTTGATCACGATCCAGATTCCGTCAAACGCAATTTAAGGGACAAACTTATTTGTGGAATTAAAGACGATGCACTGAGAGTTCGTTTGTTCAGAGATCGAAATATAACCTTGGAAAAAGTTGTAGAAGAATGCAAAGCGACTGAATTATCCCGTAAACACGCAGCACACATCGTGAAAAACGGAAATAGTGAGTCGGCAACAGTTGATGTTGTAAAATCACAGTGGAAAGACAGAAAGGCCAATAACAAATTTCGCTCGTCAACAAACAAATGTCAGCAGCCTGCCAACAATGCTAAGATGCAAGACCGTGAATCCTGCCAAGGTGAGGGGAAGAACAAATCTGTTTCAAACATCCATGCCACAGATGTAGTTGTTTCTAGCCAATGGTTTCCAGTGTAATACGTGTGGGAAGTCTAATCGTTGGTCAGCTGTATGCAAGTCAGCACAACAGAAGTCCACTCGTTCTACATCAAGAAAACTAAATGCACTAGAAGCAGATGAAACAAGTGACAATGACTGTGTATCCCTGGGTGAATTAGTAATTAGTGACATCCACTTTCGTCATGATAACCCTACTGAAAATGAATGGTTTGAAGTTGTTAATGTTGATGGCAATAATATAAATTTCAAATTAGATTCGGGTGCACAAGTGAGTGTTATGCCTAAACGGGAATTGCTAAAATGGTCAGTTAATCCCAAAGTTAAAAAGACAACTTTGCAGGTAAAAAGTTATTCTGGTGAAGCAAAAGTAGTTGGTACTTGTTTACAACAGTGTAAAGTGGAAGAAATGCAGCCAGTAGCAGTATCATTTATAGTTCTAGATATAAATGCCCAACCGGTTTTCGGCATTAATGCATGTATCAGTCTAAACTTGATCAGACGAATGTCAAAAAATGACACGGCAGCAGTTCCATTTCTCAAACCTAATGTGCAGAGTGAGTTAAGGGAACTGTTAAGAGTCTGTTAAGGGAAAAAAGTCTAAATGCAGTTAAAACTAACACTGTTAAAACTGATACTCCAGCTTCTCTAATCACAGAATTTGCCGATGTTTTTCAAGGAATAGGCTGCCTTCCGGGCGAGTATCACATAACACAGAATGATAATGAAGCGCCACATGTGGGAGCACCATGTATGGTTCCAGTTGAAATTCAGGAGGAACTAAAAGTCAGAACTTAAAACAAATGGTAACAGATGGTGTAATCATAAAGGTTGAAGAACCTACTGATTGGGTAAACAATCTTCTTGTAACTCGTAAGTCTAACGGCAAGCTCAGAGAGTGTCTTGACCCCAACGAAGTAAATAAGTGTATTAAGAGAAACCATTATTATATTCCAACCCAGACAAATTTATTTGCACGACTACAAGGTTGTAAAATGTTTTCTTTGTTTGATGCAAGGTCGGGGTTTTGGCAGGTAAAATTAGATGATGTAAGCTCAAAACTAACAACATTTATAACCCCATCTTCGGATGCCTTTAGGATTAAACTGTGCCCCAGAAGCTTTTCAAATGGCAATTGACAAGATATTTGCCGAGGTTAAATCTGTTAGTCCGTATTTTGATGACATACTTGTTGGTACACCACAAAATGTTCAGGAACATTGTGTCCAGTTGCGCAATATGCTAGAAGCATTACGCAAGCAGGGGCGTCGGCACGTGGGGTTATAGAGGGGGGGACCCCCCCTCCAATGTTGGCAAGTTGCACGAAAAGTCGGCAATTTTGAGCCTCGTCGGCAAAAATGTGTTGCTGAAAACCTTTTTTTCCCCAAAAGCTACGTTACGGTATAACACGTGCTTGCTTTCAATACAATAGTCGCACATGAGGAAAAAGACGGTATATTAAATTTATTCAGGCAGCATTACCTGTGACATTAAATGGGTTTTTGACCCACATACGAGGAAATTATTGTACCCACTTCCCCTCCCTCCACACCTTCAAACGCATTCGGCACTTCCCCTATTCCAGCGACTACATCCCAACCAAGGGTCATTCAGTCAGTGTGTTTAAAATGCAGAGAGAAACGTTTGATGACGATTACCGAAAAATACAGGAAAGGAGACGCAACAGCGGCACCAAAGTAAGGCCGAAGCTTGCTGGAGCACCTGAAAACCCATTTACAGTGGCCAAAGCTAAGAAAAAGAACAAGAAAAATCGGCAGATCTTGTTGAAGGTTTAAGCAGAGGGAGTAAATGAATTAAATTAATGATGTCGGCAATAATTAAATAAATAGACAGTAAGTCATCCTTATACCAGGTGATCTGGTGATGGACTGGAGTGCTAGTTCGAATCCGAGGCACGTCACTGGAATGAAACGTAAGTGCATAAAGATGGATTACTGTACTACATTATTCTATGGTATAATTTTCGCTGATGGCTTATTCCAATTGGCCAACAATAACTGCTAGAGTAGTACGTGCAATAATTTTTTTACTCGAATGCAATGTAAACTATTTAATCGGCACAATGACAAAAAATTACCGGGCTTATTGAAATCACAACTTCTTTAATATTGTTTTCTTTCCTATAATTAACTTGACTATCATTTGCCTTGTAATTCCGTTTTGCCGAATAATATTTTCTTCCAAAATGACGTGCCTTTCTTATGCTGCCGCACTTGCTGCGGCTAAACATATAACATCAGATACCGCATCTAATCCAAAATGCCTCCAATTAGGAATGCATCTTCAACTTCTTCAATACTAAATTTTTAAAGAATTTGTTGATTCGGTGAAACGGGGTTCGGCGAATCGGGAATACACTGTGCATGAAACTTCCCTTTTTATTTGTTGCAAGAAATATAATACAACCAGTTTGTATTCGATTTCTATGTTTAGGTTAGACATCGACTTTGTTTTTGTTGACACAAACAAGTAATTTGTACTTCGTGTCATCATAAAAATCAAAATAAAAAATAAAAAAGAAAACTTGATACAATTTTTAAATCACTCACTAATGTACCTCTGTTTATTGTTAAAGATTGGATCATTTCACTAGCAGTTTCTTTAAGTGGATGAAGTAAATTCTGAACTTAAAGGTGCTTGCTTTTATTAAATTACATCTCTTCAGGACCACGTTTTTTTTATATTTTTTTTTGGTTCTTGGGTGTTTTAGGTGTTGATTTTATAGTGTTCTGCAGGGGGGGGGGGGGTTGTGATGTTTAGCTTCGACTGAGTGATCGCGATAGTTGGGACTAGAAACTTGGCAGCCTTTCTTGTTGGAATGAGAACACTACTCGGCAAAGGAGACACTGTTTGTGCGAACGGTGTGATTCTATCATTTTTCGTTTGAGGTGAAGTAGATCTGTTTCAGCCAGATCTGTCTATAAAAGGCAGCAACCATGAGCTAGGGGCAAAACAATTCTTATGTTACAGCCTAACCTAACCTAACCCAAACGTCTACGCCCTGGTTACAGGACCACCCACTTGTCAAAAACTCACCCTCAGCACTGGGCGTGCCACCTTTGGTGCATGCAATCATTTCGTTGCGTTGTTTTTTATTATTATTATTATTTGTTATATCCGGTTGTTGAAGTAAAACGAAACTGCAGTCAGCACCCTTCGTAGTGTTAAACCATTTATTGATATATAATCTTCGCACTCAGAATAAATTTATGTTAGATCACATACACAAGAAAAAAACGCAAGGAATACAAGAAAAAGGAAAGAAAAACAAAATATAAAGTGTAAAAGTTTGTATCATGATAAACGAAATACAGATTTTAAAAAACGAAAAAAAAAAGCCTCCCACTCTTGGTTGGTTTCGTTGATAAAATTTTGTAAAATAAGGCAGACTACTTATTTTTTTATTTGCCCCCAAAAAATATCGCGATAGTAAGGAACGTCACCAATAATGTGTGCAAGAGTAGTAGAAATAGATGGGCACCCGTAACCAGGGTTGAATGATATAGGCATTCGCATGTCTTATGGGTTGCTATGAACGTTTTCCTATGACTGTTTAGTGTTAATGGTCGAGCATGTCAGCCACTTAATGAAATGAATTAAACAGTTTACAATTGTGCTGGCAGATTGCATAAAATGACAAAAAATGGCTAATGAAATTACGATAAATCAAAAGCTTCCGGGGCTCTGCCCCGGACCCCATTGGGGGAGCTAACAGCGGTCCCCCAGACCCCCTAGCTTCTATGGGAAAAGTCGGCACATCTGTCTGATTCCCCCCCTCCAATTTTTGGCCTTCGCTACGCCCCTGCACGCAAGGGTAACCTTAAGATGAAAGTTGCTGTTAACCAGGTACAATACTTAGGTCATGTCTTAACAGAACAAGGTGTGCAAGCTGACCCTCAGTAATTGGATGCTATTGTAAATTATCCGCCTCCAGAAACGAGGGAGGATCTTGTGCGTTTTCTAGGTATGGCAACATATTTTTTAAAGTTTGTTCCTAACTTTTCACAGAAAACAGCCTACTTAAGACAATTGCTTAAACGAGATGTACAATTTGTATGGGATCCAAATGCTCGAAAGTATTTTGACGAGTAAAACCAAGTGTGTGTTAAACAACCTGTTTTAAAATACTTTGACAGAAAATTGCCAATTGTGTTATCCGTTGATGCGAGTTTACATGGTTTAGGATCTGTGATGCTGCAGAACGACATGCCAGTTGCATACGCATCAGTCTCTTTAAACGACACTCCAAGAACATATTCTCAAATAGAAAGAGCTTTTAGCAATAACGTTTGCTCTTGAAAGATTTCATTACTATGTGTATGGACGCCCAGCGGAAGTTCAGACCGATCACAAACCACTGCTGGGGTCGGTTGATAAGCCTTAACACAAAGTCTCGCCACGTTTACAGAGAATGCTGATGCGGCTGCAACAGTATGAAGTGTCTCACGTACGTCCAGGTAAACTATTGGTAGTTGGCGATGCTTTGTCCAGGGCACCAGATCCAGGCGCTCTTTGGGATAAGGATCATGTTGGTCAAAGTGAAGGAACAGTGTCTTTGGTTGTAAAAGTTACAAAGACTGAATTAGATCATATTAAAGAAGAGGTAGCAAAAGATGCAGAGATGCAGTCTGTTATTAGGGTAATACAGGCAGGGTGGCCTACACGTCGCAGTAACACTGAACTGTTGGCCAGACCCTACTGGTCATGTAAAGATGAACTTCATGTAAATAACGGCTTGTTGTTACATGGAGATAAGCTAGTTCTACTGTCCAAATGTAGAAAGGATACCTTACAGCGATTACATGTAGGTCATAGGGGTATTGTTTCATGTAAAACTCGAACTTGTGAAAGCTTGTACTGGCCAGGTATGAATCATCAAATAGAAGACATGATCTCTACCTGTGGACTGTGTCAGCAACACCAAAATGCTAACCCGTATGAACCTTTGGTAGACCGAGAACTTCCTACTGGTCCAAGGCAGAAGATCGCTTGTGACTTCTTCCATTTTCAGTCGCAGACATACATGATTGTAATAGATTATTTCTCCAAGTTTGTTCAAGTGCAGAAAATGCAAAGTACCACTGCTTCAGCAGTGATAAGTGCTTGCAAGGTAATTTACAGAGTTTTTGGACCTCCTGACGAATTCATGTCCGATGAGGGACCTCCACTTGACCTAAAAGAATTTGCAGCATTCAACAAAGAATGGGATGTTGTGCATAATGCATGATCTCCGCACTATCCACGTTCAAATGGTCAGGTTGAACGTGTTATTCAAACAGTTAAGCGTTCCTTCACTAAAGCTCTCGCCAGTAATGGTGATTTGTCAGCAGTAATCCTGGATTACAATGCAACGCCAGCAAATGGCTTACCATCACCTTCAGAAATTTTGTGGGTTAAACGCATCAGAACTCTGGCTCCGATGCATCCCAAACTGCTTAAGCCAAAGTACTCCGTTAAGAATGTGTGCGCATAACTTAAAAAGCTTCAGTCAAAACATCATACCGTAAATCTTGTATTAAAAGCTCAGTTGAAGCTAACGCACACCCCCTAAAATCCTGTAAAGTCAAAATCATGAAAATAGTGGAGTTAAAGCCCACCCCTCAAATTGTCGTCCTAAAAGTTATACGATGTGAATAAAGATAGTACTGTTTCCTATGTCTACTGGCCCCTTCTCCCTCCTTGTAGTAATAGTGGACTCTTCCTTTAGCTTCTAGCACCTGCACAAGGCCTGGGCATCTCTCACCTAAGCTTCCTCCCTTCCTCTTCCCAGCAATTAAAAGGATGTAAAAATTGGGTCTTTCTGAGATAGTTCAAAAGCTTCGAATTTTCTGTTATAGATGTCCAGAAAGGTTAGAAAATCGCTAATGCTCGATTTAAAAGGCCACCCCCCTATTTTTGCCAAATTAACTGCATAAGCCCATGGGCATTTAATCCACATTTTACGGTAAATCTGTTGACAAGCATACAAAGCAGTTGCCACCACTTCAACAAGATGATATGGTTTGGTATTTTTCAGGTAGCAAATGGCTCTCGGAAGATGTAGTTAATATTGGGCCACCCCCGAGATCATTTTATATCAGAATGGCAAAGGTGATGTACTGCAGCGTAATTGTGTACACTTGAAGAAAAGAAAGTTGCCATGTGATGTTTGGAAGGATGAAAATGCCAAATGTGTAAACAAAAAGCCTAACCCTGTAATCAGCCCAGAAGATGGCCATGAGCCTGAAACTTGCAATGCTGTGACACAACCAGTTAATAACCCTACAGGTGTTGTGACTACTACAAGTGGTAGAGTGGTAAACAGGTCTAGGCGTTAGCCTACAGTTTATGATGCCTACTTTTACTCCAGTTCTTGTTAACGTGTAGGCTATTGTTTTAAAATTATTAATGTGTAGGCTATTGGTTTTTTTTTAAGATCACTGTGTTGTGAAAATTTCTAAGATGTATTTAAAAAAAAAAAAGACTAAAATTGCAGCTCCCGACCCAGTTTAATTTTAGTTTTTATTGTCTAACCGAAAATATACATTACCTGTTTTAATAACAGTTTCCCCCTTTTGAGCAATTATTCCCCTAGACGCTTGAAAGCTGTCTTCCCTGCCAGGCTCGCACGGTACAGCGCATGCACGGGCTTGCTTATATAAGCTCCGGCGCAGCGTCCTGTTGGCATCATTTCCCCACCTTCCAGAACCTAGCTCATGAAGGGGAGGCTTGGGCAGGAATCTAGGTAATGTACATTTTCGGTTAGGCAATAAAAAGTAAAATTAAGCAGGTTCGGGCCCTGCAATTTTAGTCTTTTTATAACCGACGAAAATATATACATTACCCGTTTTAATAGCAGACTTCGTCACAAGGCGGAGAGCTAGGTTCAATTCTCCCGCAGTAAGAGCTGGCATCCCCAGGAAAGGAAACCTTTCCGAATGAAGACGCTCCTGTTTTCCCCACCACTTTCACCTTTGTTGTGATATAGCAGGACACCTAGCACGACTCATAATTTTTTTTATTTTGTTACTGCATGCAGGGGTCTTTGCATTTAAGGGGTACAAAGCGAGATAATCAAACATGCGTGTTGAAACATCTTGCCTTGTGGGAAGGAAGTTAATCTTGCAGGACGGAGGCGTCGTCAGGAAAGGGCTAGTTGAACTGGAGGCATCTTCTTGCGGAGCGGAACGTCGCACAGGGACGTTATACGACGGTAGGTGTAGCCAGAAAGCAGGTGGGATGAAGAACTTGATTTGAGTATGATAGCGGACGTTTTTGTGGAAACAGTTGTGGTAGGATGTTGTGACAGTCGGGAGCTTCCGGGTAAGAAGGGAAGTGGTGAGCGAGGAGAATGTTCTTACCATCCCTTATTGGGAAGGGAACCGCACAAGCGGATGACTCGCTGCCCTATCGAATTAAAAAAGTCTGATGTTTTGTTGGGAAAACGGAGGGTAAGAGTTATGGGAATATCCTGAATCCCAGGGCTATCCCTGTAGCCGTAGCATGCCACGGAGAGCAAGGCAGGTCTCCGGCGGCGGTTCTTGCATTAGGATTGATGTCATGGAATACTGGTACAAATGACAGAGCGTCATCGAATTGCCACACAGGATAATTTGAGAGATGAGATAGGAGCGGTGATCCCAGAGTTTGACTCTAAACGGAAACGGGAGAACGATCGGAATGGCCCTTGTTGAGACCTTCGTCCGACGCAGGGCTACGTGTAGTGTCGGTTTTGGATGTATTGGTCGAAATTGGAGTGGCAAGTGTGACCCCTGGAGCGTCGGATGAGGCGATGTCATCCTGATGGAGAGGAAGCGCCGCACACGGAGAGACCATCCGTTGGCGGAGGAGCGTCTGCATGAGGAGGCGGAGGATGCAAATTGAAAGTGGAGGCCGTTGAGGAAACGTAGGAGGAGGGACCATCTGCTGGCGGAGGAGCGTCCGCAGACGGAGGTGCAGGACGCAAATTGATGGCGGAGGCCGCAGAGGAGACGGAGGCTGATGGAGTGAAAATTTGTTCGGCGGTGGCGGATGTGTTGTTTAGATGGGGCTGTGTGATGTAGTTCCCGGATGGTTGGTGATTGAAGGGGTGTGGCGGAGGGCCGACGGGAAGGCCAGGCGGTCCCTATTGTGGACGTAGTGTTGTGTGGGTGTCGTGAGCGGAAGTGAGCATAGCAATATGCCACCAAGGTGGCGAAGCTGGAATTGGAGAGGCCAATTGTGATGTGTGCGGAGGAGGGCGTAATTCTATCTCATGGAGTAGCACTTTCGGTTTACGACTTCCAACTCCTTTGTCAAAGCTTCGTTGCATGCCCGTATTAAGGCATTTTCTGCTTGTAGCTTGTCTGCTTCTTTGGCTGTCTGACGGAGGGTCAGTAGTTTCATTAGGGTGGAACGTAAAGAGCTGTAGTTGAGAAGTGTCCTGTTAATGTAAGCACGAAATTGATGGTGAAGTTCAAGTCCTCCATCTTGCGGACAGATTAATGTTATCCCTGTGTTAGTGCTTCCCGTAACACCGACGTCGCGGGGAACGGAACGAGTTGAAGCGGAGGCATAGTAGCATGTGATGCCGTGGTGGAACAAGGTTGCGGAATGGGGAACAGAGGACGTTCCGGGAGACGAGCCTCTTCGAGAGTGGATCGTGGAGACTGGAGAACGATCCTTTTTTTCTGAATTGTGGATGAGGAGGGCACGCTGCGGCGACAAGGAGGTGTAAAGGGAAAACGAGGAGTTTTGATTTCTACCGAATTGGTCATTGGTATCTTGATTTCAGTGAGCATATACCAGGGGTTTTGTCAATCTCTGGGAGAGCACTCATTGATGGGAGCCTTGGCCATTTTGGGGAATGCGGAGGCGGTGTTTTCTGTTGAGGTAGTTTCTGCGACGTGGTGTGGGAGGTTGGAGAACACTGTGTTGACTAGCCGGACGGTGGAACGGCGGAGGCGGTAGCTTGCTGACGATGTGCACGTTCTGCTCGTTGTTTTGAGAAAAGTTGGTGTGCGTTAGGCGGAGGTGTGGTAAACCGGAGCCGAGGAATGGAAGAGGAATCGAGAGGATAACCAATTGGCCTGTAGCACCTTGAGCTAGAAAGGAAGAATCATCCGTGGATGAGGAGGCCAGCATGGATGAGGAGGCTGGTTCGGAGGGCCGAATGATCAACTGCGAAGTGGGAATTGTTGACCTTTTTAACAAATCCCTCTGTAGTCAAAATAGCATCACAGTGTACTTCAAAAGGCTTATATTGCATTAGGCCTATTCTTAATATGGGTTTTTTCCATAGTCTTTAGTTCTCCATGGAATAAGTTCATAAGACAGGCTTACCTTCTGGTATCCAGTTTATTATATCCAAGAACATCCTTAAATAAATACCTAACATGCTTGACAACTTGGCAAACATCTATGAAATATAGTTTGAACAAAGAACCTCATGGCTTGAACCAACAAGACAAGCATCCATCTTGGATGATCCACCAAAAAACAGCTGACCTACCAACATAGCTAAAAGGGCACTTCCTGTTAACTATCAATTTACATATCTGGCACAAGGCCAACTGAGAGCTCAGTTTGGATCACTGGACATAACAATAGGTAGCATATCCCAAAACCACTTCACCATTGCACGGTGATATTTAACACCACCCCTTTATGTTCAGTGGTCCGACTGCTAATACATACACTGTACAAATATACTTATGTACATATAAACAAAATCACACATTCAAAGTCAAAGTTTCTTTGTCTCACATCACTAGAGCTTGACGTAATTTTGTGAAGGGGTTAAGAGGTAACGCCTTCGTAAACACATCAGCGATATTTTCTTTGCTGGGTATGAACTTTAGAACACACACATTTTGGGCAATCGTTTCTCGCACAAATTTGTAACGAATGTCTATGTGCTTGGTTTGCATGTGTTCTCTGTAGTCTTGCGCGAACGCAATCGCTGCTTCATTGTCACAGTAGATGACCACAGGATCCTTCATACCAAACCATCTGACTTCATGGCAAATGGCCATTAACCACTTTACTTCCATGACTGCTGATGAGAGGCCAATGAACTCAGCCTCCATAGTGGAAAGGGCTACACATCTGTTTTTGGGCCCTCCATTTCACCGGTATACCCGACAGATAGCCTACATATCCGGACCATGATTTTCGTTCTTCGACGTCCGAAGCCCACGAGCTATCCGTGTAGAACTCCAATAACGGCTGATACGAAGTGGGTTCACATCGTAGGGCTAGGTTCTTGGTACATTGTGCATAGATAAGTACCTTCTGCAGTAACCGCCACTGATCAAGATTTGGGTTCGAATTGAATTGCGAGAGGGCAGTGACAGCATACAGGAGGTCTGGTCGTGTCCTTAACGCAAGAAACATCAGGGCTCCGATGAGCGATCTATATTTCGTTGAATCTGCCACCCCTATCTCATGATTCCTCCTGGTCTATTGAATACCACTCCTGTTTCTATGGGTACTGAAATGGCTTTGTTGCTCTGCAGATCAAAGTGTTTGGTCAGTCCGTTTATATATTGGCGTTGGTGTATGGTCCACTGGCCATGACGTCTCTCGAACTCAACACCTAAGAACTTTCTCATCTCACTAAGATCCTTAACTTCATATTGACTTGCTATCAGGCTACTTACTTCGGCTTAGACCTTCTTGTTTTTGGCAAAGATAGCTGGATCATCTACATATACTAACACTATTGCCTGCTGCCTGTAGATGTATATGCAATTTGTAGTTTTTAGTTTGGTAAACCATAGCTTCGCAAATGAGGCATCCAGTTCTTCAAACTATTGTTTACCAGATTGGTGTAAACCATATGCTTTATTCAACCTCCAGGTTACGTTTTCTGAGGTCCTAAGACCTGGAGCAGGTCGGAGATATATTTCTTCATGTAGAGACCCATATAAATAAGCACATTTGATGTCCATGTGACAACTCACCCAGCCAAACATGACAACTAACAATGTGAAAAAGAATCTTACAAGAGTGAAAGCTATTACTGGCGAATATGTTTCGAAGTAATCGACTTTCTTCTGCGTATTGCCTTGCGCCACTAGACGTGGACGAAATCTGGCTGCCTTGCCCTTGGCATCTTCCTTTACTGCAAACACCCATCTGGAACCAATCACCTTCTTGCCTATGGGCGTTTTGACTGGGGTGAACACCTTCCTGTCATGAAGTGTCCCTATCTCTTCCTCCATTGCTTTTCTCCACTGGTCAGCTTGAGGCGAATTTACTGCTTCTCCATAAGTGGATGGAATGCGGAGTTCCGCACAAAAAGCTTCTGGATGGACATCTGGATCAACCATAGTTTCGTCCAATGTCTTGTCACTGTCTGGTGTGGCTCGGGTGCAGTCTTCAGGATGCGGTGGTTGAGTATAGACAGGGCTGTCTATCCACACGTTCCAACTAGGGGTGTGCGATATTAATATTTTGGATTCGATTCGATTTCAACGATATTGGGAAAGAAAACCTCTATTTCGATTATTAGTCGATTTCGAAATTCAATCTTTTTCTTTTTCGATTAATTTTGTTTTTCAACTCGTATGTTTATGGGCTAGCCTTTGAAAAAATTATCAAGTTTCAATTACTTCAATACGTGTGAACTTGAAGAAAAACTTCAGAATGTATATTCTTTTATTAGGCAAAACTACTTTTTTGGATTGATACAAATTAAGCAAACAAACTCTCCTCAACCCCCCTCCCCTCCCCCAAGAAGTTTCACTTTCTTGATATTACAATCTCATGGTACCAACGAGTGTTCTTTTCGTTTATTACAGTAAACAATTTTTATTAGTAAAACATACGTACATTTAAGTTTAATGTAGTATGTATAGTCTATCACTTTTTTGAGCAGCACCTTCCTTAGGTTGTATTTAGTCAAATTAACTTCATACATTGTGCAAGTTTGGCAAATTATTGGGGTCTAAAACGAAATCTTACTGTTGTAATTTTAGGACATTTTTTAGGGCAATGCGTACACTATTTCAGCAATGGTTAACATGTACCACATGTAGTTGCTACATAAAATGCAGCAAAAGCATAACACAGTGAAACAGTCGTCTGTATTTGTTTCTTGTAAGGGAGGAATGGAAACTCAAATTTCATCCATCTGACAGATCATCTCTAATAGCGTTGCAGTCAGTTAGGCTTAACAAACGAAATTACTAACTCAATTTTGGAAAGTGGAAACTCATTAGAACGAACAGCTACTGTAGTAAACACCACTGCAAAAATTTAGCAAGGATTGCTCCCACTGCCTAATCTTTGCAGTTTCCTATTATTTTTCTAGGTTAGGTTTCTAGTTTCTTACCATACTATTGTAAATAAATTGAAATATAGTTTTTATTTTTTTTAAATCAACATTAATGGGCGACAAATGTGAATAATGTGCCTAGCTTTGAGGAAATGAAAACTGCCTTGTCAACCTTACCTTTCGTTTATGTTTCCTTTAATTGTTCTTATAGTTAATACCATACTAATGTAAAACATGTAAGAAAATTCCATCTTTAATTAAAAATTTTAACATTGAATGAATCAAAATTAATTCTGTAATCTTTATAAACATCGTAGCAGTTGATTGAAAGAAGTTCGTTGCTAACTCCAGCAGCCATATTGTTTGTGAGAGGCCACTTCCGGTTTAGCTTTGGTAAACCAGATCACCCAGATTAGGTTTTTGAATACTACCGGAAGTAAACAATAGTGGTCACGGTAGAGTGAAAGCATGTAAACATTGGAATTTGGAAGCCGCAAAAACGTTTTCCAGCATTAAATCATTAAAGTTAACATCTGTATTTACAATTTAGGTATGTTTAGGTTTCCAACCACCAAAAATAGTTCGTTATAAATGTTTTTCTGTTCATTCTGGACATATTTTTTTGAGCTACAGCCACTGACATGCTCAAGTTATTCTTTATATTTTGTTTAAAACTGTCTATCATTGGTTTTTTTTTTACGTTTTTGACTAAAGTTAATGATTTATTTTATACTAATTTTATTTTAAACTTAATTGAAGTGTATTTTATTGAAAAAAAATTCACAAAATCGAAAATAATTCGAAAATCGAATTTTTCGATTTTGATTTGGACGGATTCGATTCGATTTCGACAACGTAATAAAATCGAAATCGAATCGAAAGTTTCGATTTTCGCACAGTCCTAGTTCCAACCTTCCACGTCTTCGTCAGGCTAATTCGGTGGAGTGATGTCTCCTCTAGCTGGCGCTCTGTTTCTTGTGCTGAAATCAAACCTGTCCATTAGGAATGGTATTTGTCTCGCTATAAAAAATTTCCCAACGTCTGCTAGAGATCTCTGCCTAAGCCCCTTTTGGTATCTGTAATATATATCTGGCCTTCCTACATCTTTTCCAGTCCTCCTAATGACCACTTCACGGTCCCATCCTGGAGCTGGTTGTTTGTCTCCATTCGCATCTTCTAATGATCGGCGTCCTCCGGCTTCTTCCAGATGCTCACCTTCTTCCCGTCCAGGTGATCCTTGAGGGATGGACTTCTCTGGTTTGGTGGTGGTACTAAGTGCTGGGGTGATACGAGGTCCATCTTGTAGCATAAATTCTACGAATTCAGTTTTTCGAGAATTTCTTAAGGCTTCAGTACAAACTTTCTTTTCATCAAACCTCACACTCATGGTTTCCTTGATTACGATGCCATCATCTGGGCACCAAACCCGGTATCCTCGGGTATGCTGGGCATAACCTAATAAAATGCCTAATCTTGAACGAGGCTGCAGTTTTGTCCTTGTACGCCTATCATCATGGATGAAGCACAACGCCCCGATCCGACGTAAGTGGCTGACATTTGGTTGTCTGTTAAAGTATAATGTATCAGGTATTTCATTTTGTATCCCCGAATGTGATATTCTATTCTTCAAATATGCTGCAGTGTGCAGCATCTCGGCCCACCATTCTCCGGACAGGTTGGCCGCAATCAGTAGTGTCCTAACGGCATCTAAGAGTGTCCTATTTACTCTTTCGGCGGCTCCATTCATTTGTGGGGTGTAGACGTTAGTACGTTCGGCTCTGATCCCAAGTCTGGCTAGTTCTTGTTGAAAATACCCTGCACAGAACTCCATACCGTTATCTGTGCGTATGGCTTGTAGCTTCCGTCCTGTTTCTCTTTCAGCCCTAGCCATAAATTCTTGAAACTTGTCGAAGGCTTCGTCTTTCGTTTTCATGGTGAATACAACACATCTTCGAGAGTAGTCGTCAAGAAAAGATATGAAATATCGTGACCCCCCACAAGAAGTCATTGGAGAGGGACCCCAGACATCTGAGTGCACAAGTTCAAGCGGAACAGTGGATCTGCGCTCCACCAATGTCACATGTCGAGCTTTTGTTGATTTTCCCAATTGACATGCCTCACACATTGGGACATCTTGTGACAGGGACTTGATACCTTTCACCTTATCATCCTTCACCATTTTCTGCATCGAAGCAATGTTCATATGGCCTAAGCGGTTGTGCCACAAGGAGGTGTCAGTTAGGCCGGGTACTATTGACTTTGCTTTGATAGATTTAGGCACTTCTTGATTCGTAACAACGGAGGAATATGCCCGTGGTAAGGGTAGTTCATCTGGTGACCTTCCACGCTTCATGGAAGACTCGTCGAACCTGTACGCTGTTACTACGAAAAACTGATTTTCCATAGGGGCTTTTATCACTAATTGTCCCATTGGGTTTAGCACATTTAGGCCTTCTTCATCTGTGGCAATGGTACACCCACTGCGAAATATTTTATTCCCGGAGATGAGATTTCTTCTCATGTTAGGGGCATGCATTACATCCTGTAGCACAATGGTCTTGAAACCTGCTGGTATTGACACTCTCAATATAACTTCTCCTTTTCCTTTGATTTGCGATGTTCCTTCTGCCAAAATGGCTGGTCTCATGTCAAGGTCCTTGTAAGATGTGAACCATTCCCTATTATTACAAAAGTGGTAGGTGGCGGCAGTGTCTAGTGTCCAGTGTGATTCTGTCGCTGATGTAATATTCGCTTCAGCAAAGAATGCCTGACTGTCATGTGGGTGTTCGTCTCTAGACGTATAAGTCGACACATTCTTACATGGTTGATGGGTCTTAGGGCTCGGACAGTCCCGGGCATAATGTCCCAACCCGTCACATGAGTAACAAGTACCAGTCTTTTTCCTGGAAGTGTCACCCCTAGACATACTGCGGGTCTGGTTGCGTCCTTGTCCACGTCCTCCACGTCTTATTTGTCGTCCTCTTCTCGGCGTACGTTGGTTGTTAAAAGACATGGCTGCTACGTGACCACTATCATCTGAGGTTCCTTGCATGATTGGATTCCGCCGCTCGAATTCACATAATAACTTCTCTTTTATAAGTGTAGGCTCAAATTCTGTATCTTCTAGTGCATACAATCTCTCAACGACTGAATCCCACTCCTGGGGCAATCCACATATCATCTGATATGCGTGTTCTTCTGTTGTGATAGTCTTCCCTGCATCAGCTAGATCAGTTACTGCATTTTGAACGCGAGATAGATATTTTGCCATCGACTCCCCAGGCAACATCTTCATTAACACGAACTCTTTTCGCAAGTGGCCTATTCTTGCACGAGACTTAACCTCGAAGACTGCTTGCAAGGAATCCCATGCATCCTTAGCTGTGGAGCAAGCACGGATCAGAGTTTTCAGGTCAGTTTCTATCCCTAGGGCTATAGTCGCTAATGCTCTAGCTTGTCCAAAGTTGTACTGCCTTGTGAGTCCTGGATGGGCTTCCTCCTTAGCAGCAGTGGGCAATGTTTCCGGTGATGCACTATCAACGAAGCCATAAAGACCGCGCTCGTTCAAAAACATTTTCATGTCGAACTTCCAGGAGCGGTAATTCCGGTCATGTAATTTTGGAAAACGTAGGGTTAGTCCACTGGACGTGTCACCTTCATTCATATTCATGCTTAACGATTCAGCTTAATCGACAAGGTGTAAGGGGATTGGCTATTGTACGTAATGTTATTACACCTAATAATGTTTCCTATGAATGTTCTCTACTACAAAGTCTTGCATGTTGCCTCCACTATGAAGCTTCATAGACAGTATTCTTCACACTAGTATGGTGCGTCTCCACTACGACAGTGTAAGGCCTTACTATAAACTTCACACTTGTGTGGTGTGTCTCCACTATTGACAATGTAGGGCCTTACTATCAACTTCACACTTGTATAGTATGTCGCCACAATAGACAGTGTAGGGCCTTACTATAAACTTCACACTTGTGTGGTATGTCTCCACTATAGACAGTGTAGGGCCTTACTATAAACTTGTATAGTATGTCTCCACTATAGACAGTGTAGGGCCTTACTATAAACTTCACACTTGTATAGTATGTCTCCACTATACACAGAGTAGGGCCTTACTATAAACTTCACACTTGTATAGTATGTCTCCACTATACACAGAGTAGGGCCTTACTATAAACTTCACAAAGATATGAGTAGGACATAGAGTTCTCCAACAGAGAAATTAATTGATAAGTACTTCAGGATGAGTGATTCCACTAGTAAATTCATTCCTGTGAAGGCATAGCCATTAATGTTAGTTACATAAGCAGTTGATGTTCATTAGGCT
>JAHWFP010132094.1:1257-24177 GCA_023313725.1 Lithobius niger | reverse complement strand
ACGGTTTCCACGCATTTTCAAAAACACTGGCACTCATGACAAGGTAAAACAGAAGCAAGCACAAGAAAGGAAGCCTGAAGAAGATAGGAGAGACCGAAATTAACACCACTCGGACTATTAGGCCTATCGAAAATTCGCAAAATACCGTACTGAGAGTATTTTTGTTTTTGAATTTGAGCGTTACAATTGTGATCGATTGATTTTGAACATTCAAAGTAGAAGATGGTTCAATTTTTCGCAAAGATTAATCAGTTTGCTTACTTGTATGGCCAGTTTCATGAAAGCTTCCGTTACAATAAATTGCCAGTAAAAATGGTTAAAATTATTATCGCCCAGCTTTGAATGCAGGATAAGTGTGTATTGTCAGGCTGTTCCCATTTTTTTTTAAACTAGAATGATACAACAGCAAAATCAAACTAACATTGAACATTCTTATGAATACTCAAAGCAACAGATAATGAGAGATGGCAGTTGTATGCAACAAAAGAAAAAAAATACCTGACGCCACTTTTTGCAGTGGATTACTAGCAGTAGATTGGGTAATGGTTGGTGACTATAAGCTGGCAATTCTACTTCCTTTTGTGTATCACAAAGTATTTGTACAGGTTCGTTTAAAGTTTGCACAGTTCGTTACTTAAAAATAACATAGGTTCCTAAATCCTTAATTCTGAGTTTTGAGATTAATTCTGAAATTTGTTGACGTTTTTAGTCGGTTTTGTGAAGTTAAACAGTAACATTTTTTTGATACGATAAATAATGCATGGGATTAATTTATTGCTTAATTCTGTTATAAAACAAAATCTGTGTTTATTGTTTATAGGTGCACGTGCTTGCAAAGTTGGCATTTAACTGCTTTTGCGAGAAAGAAATCTTTTTTTGTACGAAATTCTTTTTACTTGAAATTTGCATTGAAATGGCATTACTTTTGCAATCGTACGTTTTATTTTTGGCGTCACTGAACAGCATCACTGAACAGCATCACTGAACAGCATATCTCTTCTCCGATGATTCAGTTTCTTCATAGGAAAAAAATGTTAAGAATATCACAAAATTTCAAAATTTCTTCAATTTTGCTATATTCTTTTAACATTTCTTCCTAGCTGTTTCCATTATCCTTAACTAAGGATAATGCGGTATCCGGCGAGATCTGGATCTGGCAATTATATTGAACCGGATACTATTTGCTGGTCCGGATGCTGGTCAACCAAAACATTGTCGCCGTAAACATGTTACATGCCTCGGTAAAATAAATCGTAGTAAAATAACTAAGTGATCTACGGGTATACAAAATTGCAGATGTAAGGCCGAGAAAAAAAAAATTGTTCGGTTCGCGGGTGCAGGCGGGTCCCCAAAAATCATGCGGGTCACTTGCTTTTTATTTCATTCGTCTTACGTCATTACCCGTGGAGTGGGGCACTAACGAAATATTTATTGGACACAATTATTTCAAACTTATTACACACACGCAACATATATTCATTAAAGTACACAGAAAAAATCGGACAAATGGCTTTAATAGTTTCGGAGAACCGTTGTTTTTTTTTTATTATTACAGGCGGTAATTAAAATGGAAAATCGAAAATCTCCGTGATGACAAAACGCGTCCGAAAGTCGGCGTTAGTTAGGCTAAAAATCGTTGTTCCCACCTGATGAGCAATAGTGTGAAGGTTTATAGGCTCCTTTTCCATTCAGTTTTGCATCGTGGCTGCTGATTTTAATTTTTTAATTCTGTAAAACATCATCTTTCTTGTGATTTGCAATGACGAACTAAAACACAATTGCTCGTCAAGCGTTCACGTGAAATCCGAAGAGATCGGTAGCGTCCATGTTGAAATCGTGCATCAGCCAATGAGAGCACGCAAAATTGGTCACGTGGTGCAGACCAGCCAATAACGGAACGCGATTTTCAAATGCTTTGGAAAGTTAGCTTGAAATGGCCAGAAACGGCCTACTACAATTCGCCTGATTGGCCACTGCCAAATGGCCATCAAAGAAAATATGTTGAGAGGCCTAGATTGAGGGGAATTCCAGCTTTCCAACTAATACAAGATGGCAGAGCCCAGTCAAATGGTTCGACCGCTACCGCTGATCAAAAATGACCAATTTTCTGCTTTTTACCTTAGGAAAAAAGAATGAGAAAGACATTTTTGCAGTTTTTAGTGAGTCTACACTCAACTAAAGTGTTTTTAATAAAATTGTAGACATTGGTAACAACGGTTTTTTTTTTTTTTACAGAAATCAATGCACAACATGTCAGGAATTTCAGCGTTTCTCATATTTTGGTGGAAAATTGCGTTTTTCGACCCATAGTTTACCTTCAAATTTCGACATATATATACGTCGTTACTGTGTTTGGGATGGTTTTTTTTTTGGACGTATATATACGTTCATACTGCTTAAAAGATTAAAGAAAAATGTTGAGCATTTTCATAGCATTTTGAAAATAAATAATAAAATAAAAACCCTGGTGGCCTGGTCCTTTTTCGACGTTCGAAATGCCCGAGAACCAAACTTATTTTTTTTCCCGGCCTAATATTTACAGTGTGAATTATTGCACAAAAATATACTTAGGACAATCAATCGTATTAGGTTTTTGTAACTAAAAAAAAAAGTTGAAGTTCGACTACGTAAATGCGCTTACGAAATATTCACTTTCCATTGCAGTACATGGTAGACCTTGAAATGATAACGTCCTCTGGTTATTCTTCCATTACAGCGTTGTTTACGGCTTCCGAAATCCTTTTTCTTGTTTGCCAAAACATATTAACCTGATAATTTTGCATTACATTGTCCCTAATGTGATGTCTCCCTGGAGGTTTTTCGGTTGCGAATAGCCGCCTGCTTGCATGTACACACTGTGCATGCGCGGGGCAGTCGTCCTCTATATAAGCGGGAGCGTGGCCCATTTCGGCATTCATTTTCCTCCAGAGGTTCCTTCCATCACCTCGCTCGTCTTGTCTCCCTTTTCGTCCAGGAACTTGGATTTTCGCCTTTCGTGACTTCTGCTTTTCGCGAAATCTGCATTTCGCGACATCTACATTTCGCGACATCTACATTTCGCGACATCTACATTTCGCGACATCTACATGGCAACCGCCAAAGACGACTCTGCCTATGACGGCCTTTCGGCCAACGCCCTGACTTAGGATGCTGCACTCCTCCCTGCTCCCCCGTTGCCCGCCCTTGACGACCTCTGGACGTCCGGTCTAATCCGGGACGCCCATGTCACGAATAACGGAGACGACTCCGCTTCAAGACGGCCAACGCACCCCCCTGCCGCCCGACATCCCGTCCTTAGAGGAGGACCTTCAGCAAGCCAAAGCACTCTTCCGTGAAGCTAAACGGAAACTCCGTGAAGCCTCTTCATCCCAGAACGGCCCCAATTCGCCTCTTGACCTTTCATCCAAGTCCTCACGCAGAGATCATAGCGTAACTAGCAGCGAAGCCCACAACCTAGTTGATTGGGTATTTCGTCAATACGCTAAATCTATCCCGATGTCACCACCATCGTGTTCTTCGTCCGTACGTCGGAACAACACCCAAGATTGGGTCGCTTCGACAGTCAGCCACGACAGCCGCAAACGCCACCCTCCCGCTCCCTTACAGCCAGTCAAGCACCGTAGACTTTCCAACTCCGCCACGGTTAGCGCACCGGCCGCCATCGTGCCTCTCGCCGAACCAGCCGCTGCCAAACACATTCAGTTTTCGGACGACAACACAGAAGACCCAACCATTCCTCTTGCATCTCTACTCAAAACAGTAGAAGAGACTGTCCCGAACTGTTTCCTTTATAAGCCCTCTCAATCTGCTGACCCTACGGTAATCAACCGAGGCCTCAAGACCGGCTTTGGTTTCGCCCTTCGCGACAAAGATGCCAGACCCCGTAACCTTTTAGGCCAATCAACGACCCTCCTCACTTGCCTTCTCCGAAACAGCAGCTCTCTCTTGGGCAAGGGGGAACCCTTGCAACTGGACACGGATTTCGGGTCTGCCCTCACCATCACCAAACGAATTGAGATCTGCTCTTTTGTCCTATACGAGAACGACAAGTGCCTACGCTTGAGCCGTCGTGCAGCTTCCCAAGCCGATGTTTTAAACACCGCAGTTAACGCACTATGCGAGGAACTCTCGGCCGACGCCAGCCCCAAAGAAATTCGAAACCTTTCCTCGCTCATCACACAACTTTTTCAAAAAGCAAGTTTCGCGACTTACCACTCCTTAAATTGGGCAACTTGAGTCTTATTGCTAAGAGAAGCAGCCCTCAAATCCGCAAACAACTTAAATGAATCAACAATACACCGACTCCGGAACCAGCCGCTTCACGAGTCAGACACCCTGTCTGACATCTCCCACAAACCCTGTTTGGACATCTCCCACAAACCCAAGACTTTTCGTCAAGACAAGTCTTCCTTTCGTCCTTACAAAACAAATAAACAACGAACCCCACCTGAAGACTGGAACAAACCACCCACTTCTACTAAGGCCCCACGGAACGGCATGCCAAACACTCAAATGAACCAGCCCTTTCGGCCTGATCAACAACCACGCTCCCGTCCCAACCAACGAAGCCATCAAAAGCACACCGCAACGCCCGATAGCCGCAGCCGTTACTGATCGCTAGGCGGCCACAGTTCCCACCGGAAACAATGCCTACCCCTGGCTCTCCTGCTTCCTGGTCGGGGCGAGACTTCGCCACTTTTACTTGGCAGGGAAAAGGCTAACTCGCAACACGGAAATCCTTTCAATAATCAAAAAGGGTTTTCGCCCAACGTTTTTAACAGACCCACATTTAGCAAAAACTCCTCCAAAAAACTTCATATCACCAACTTCAGAATCCCTTTCGTCCGAGATCGCTCTCCTTGTCGCGAAAAGAGCAATTTGCAAACGCTACAATCAGGACCCGGGTTTTACAGCACCGTTTTCACCCGGCTAAAGAAAACAGGAGGCCAAAGGCTCATCTACAACATGAAACCACTGAACAACTTCATCAACAACCTCCATTTCAAAATGGAAACACTGGAAACCATTCGCCACTCCTTCAGACAAAACGACTGGACAATCTCCATCGACCTAGAGGATGCATACCTCCACGTTCCTCTCCACCCATCCTCTGCAAAGTACTTCCGGTTCATCTACAACGACCAGGTCTTCGAATTCTGCTGTCTGCCCTTCGGCTTGAACGCTCACAAGAATTTTCACCATGGTTCTAAAGCCAATTCTAGGCCACCTACACCAGAATCAAATTCAAGCAAGCGCATACCTCGACGACTGGGCCCTTCACAATCAGGACCCCCTCCGTCTCGAACAAAACAGAGATCAAACAGTCCACCTGTTAAACCAGTAGGGATTCGGTGTAAATTAATCCAAATCACGCCGCACTCCTCAACGGATCTTCACCTTTCTCGGCGCCTCATTCAATCTTTCATCGGCCACAATCTCACCATTTCTCGAAAGAATCCAAGACCTTCTGCATCAGTGTCGTCATTTTCTAAAACAACTCCGAGAGGTGAATTCCCTAATCGGTAAAATGGACTCAATGGCAACTCTAATACCATACGGACGCTGAATGGTAAGAACCTTTCACCACCATCGGATCGACGACTGGTCAAACCCGCACCTCAACCCAGACCAGCAATTCCCCTTTCACGAAGACTTTCCCCGAGAAAGCCTCCTCTGGTGGTCAGATGTGACAAACCCAACCAAGACAGTGCCACTTCACGAACCATCCCCCAACCATCACGTCTTCACTGACGCCTTGAACGACGGCTGGGGAGCCCACATGAACAATATGGAAATGTCAGGTTCTTGGCAAGAGGACAAACGCCACCTCATCAATTTCCTAGAACTACGCGCAATCCAACTAGCCTTACATCACTTCTTGCCACACATCAGAAACCAGGTGATGCAAGTACAAACCGACAATACCACAGCCCTGGCTTACATAAGGAAAGAAGGCGGAACCAAATCCAGACCGCTCCACAATCTAACCTCCGAAATCCTCAACTTCTGCATCTCGAACAACATCAAACTCCTTCCCCTTCACATTCCAGGGAACAGGAACGTAATTGCAGTCTCCCTTTCTCGCAGATCGCGCCCAGCAGGGCAATGGTGCCTTAAGAAACCAATCTGCGAATATCTTTTCAGGACATGGGGTACCCCAGTGTTAGACCTATTGCCACGAGGCACAATGCCAGACTTCCCCATTACATCAGCCCTATCCCGGATGACCAAGCAATAGCAGTCGACGCCCTGACGTTCCCATGGCACAACCTCTACGCATACCTGCTCCCACCATTCAAACTCCTCCCACAAGTATTACAGAAAGCCGAAGAAAGCCAAAGCCTCTTCCTCCTCATAGCTCCGTTCCGGCCGTCAACTCCTTGGTTTCCACTCCTTCTGTCTACTAGTCGACACCCCAAGAAGCCTCCCTCTTTATCGAGATCTTCTGTCTCAACAAAAAGGCTCAAAACTCTACCCAAACCTACCGAATCTAAACCTTCACGCGTGGCTACTATCATCAAACTTCTTAAGAAGGCAGGAATTCATAAAGATGATGCCAACCGAATCGCCTCAAAGGCTACAAGAGATTCAACGAACAGAATGTACGACAGCCACTGGTCCAAATGGTTTTATTAGTGTTACGCAAGGGAAATCAATCCAGTCAACCCCTCTCTGCTCGAATTACTGAGGTTCTTCACCGACCTTTTTGACATCGACAAGCTTAAAGGCTCAACAATCCTCGTTTACCGCTCAGCTCTTAACTCGGTTTTCAAAGCAGCAGGCAAAACCAACCTTCTCGAAGACTACCGAATCTCAGCACTCCTCTGCTCCTTCGAAAACGATCATCTCCCCACAACCAGAAGACTCATCTCTGACTGGGACCTATCAATAGTCCTACAATCATTAATAGAAGCCCCTACGAACCAATGCAAGATAGTTCCCTTCACCTCCTAACCAGGAAAACCGTCTCCCTCGCAACACTGGCAGCAATTGCCCGCTGTTCTGAAATCCAAGCCCTATCAGCAGACCCAGCCTACTTCATCTTCGGCCCAAACTTTTCTTCGCTTACACTCCACCCTAGAGCAGGATTTCATGCTAAAACACAAAAACCATCCGAACCACCAAATCCAATCACTTTCCCGGCACTCTCCAACCTAACAAGAAACGAACCTGAAAGATTACTCTGCCCCATCCGCGCACTACGCTTCTACCTCACCAGAACCGAACATCCGGAAAGGCAGGAACCAACTATTTCCGCCAGTAGACCATCAAACAGGAGAAACCTCGGCTGCTATGATCTCACGTTGGATAAAGAAAACTATCGACATAGCCTACAACAAAGCCATTTTGAGCAGGAAAGAGCAACGGCACACGAAGTCAGGGCAATCTCGACATCATGGGCACACCACAGTGCCATCCCAATTGATCCCGGACCGCTGCACTGTGACTGAGGTTGGCGCTAATGACCAAGCTGTCGACGCGCCATTAAGCCTCATCTCCCCCCCCCCCCCATCCCAATTGATGAAATTCTTCAAGCAGCTTCCTGACGTCACTCAACGACATTCATCTCCCACTACCTGAGAAACATGTCAAGAGAAGAAGAAGGACTACACCGACTGGGACCAATCGTCGCAGCCAGAACTGTAGTCAATCCCCCTTAAGCATATTCAGAACGAAGTAGAAGCAAGCCACCCCTAGAAGGAAGCAAGCCAGCCATCCATAGAAGGAAGCAAGACCCTCAAACAACGGTTCTTTTCAGGGCCACCAAACCCCACGAAAGAGACCCAACTTCTTGTTTCACCACAATGTTCTGAATAAAGTGCAAATTTTTACTAGTATAAAAATTTGGGGGGAACGCCTACTTTCACCCCGGAGCGCCCCGTCAGATCGGTGCCCGCCACCACGTCTGACGAGGTCAGCTGATAATGCAAAATTATCAGGTTAATATGTTTTGGCAAACAAGAAAGAACATTTTGCCGGCCCTCGGCCTGGCCAGCTAAAAATGGTTTCTTTTTTGCCTAATACATACTTAACCAAGGGCCCGCCCTACCTCCCCTCTCGAGTCACCGCCTGACAGATTTAGAGGAAAATAAATGCCGAAAATGGGCCACGCTCCCGCTTATATAGAGGAGGACTGCGCCGCGCATGTGCAGTGGTGACTTGCAAGCAGGCGGCTATTCGTAACCGAAAAACCTCCAGGGAGACATCACATTGGGGACAATGTAATGCAAAATTATCAGGTCAAGTATGTTTTAGGCAAAAAAGAAACCATTTTTAGCCGGCCGGGCCGAGGGCCGGCAAAATATTCTTTTTAAGTTTTTAATACCGTAGAAGTAGTTTAAAGTTGTTTTATTTCCTAATTTATATTCACTGTCGTTGAAAGCAATGCGCTCACGGCCGCCATCGCTCTCTCACTTCCAGCCGGCTCTCCGCCAATCGACGCGCACCTGCTAGTTCCAATGGCTGTGACCTTGACTCGCTTCGCGTGACATCACTGTAACTAGCCCCCGCCGCGATGAGTGCCAATCGGGGAATCCCAGTTTTCCAAAGCGACCAAGATGGCGGCCGTTCTTGCGTTACGACAGTTTGAACCAAGGGCTAGTTTTACCAAACAAAAGCAATTTCACGTCAATTTTGACAACACGGCCAACAAAAACAGCAATTGAGGTAATTAAAAGATGTTATTAAATAAATCCAAAATGCGCGTACCAAAGTACGTAATTCAGTCGGAATTACACCTTCGTTGTATGCAATGGCGGTTTTTCTTTGCAAACGGGACTTTGTATCGTGGGTGTGTCGGGAGTTTTAGAAACGGTTTTGAAGTGACGATAAATCGTGGTTTGGACGCCAAGGGATTAAATTCGAAAAGGAAGACGGTTTAATGACGGCATCAAAATCTAGCAAGAAATAATAGCATGATAAACCAAATACGACTTCCATGTTGCAAGAGTCGAAACAGTTTGGTTCATAAAATAAAAAAAAATAAATACAGCTCTTTTTATGTTGGGTTCGTTCCTTTTTTTTTTTTGCTGTCGTTCTTTTATTTTGTTTTCGGTCTTTGTTATACTGTGCGCAATACAAAATGGAATGAAAGCAATTTAAAAGGGAAAGAAGGCAAAAAAAAAGGAACGAAACCAACGTAAAAAGCTGTAAATAAAAGACCTGTTGTGATTTTGATCTTTTTTAATGCAACCAAAATTCAATAATTTTAATCTAAAATAAATGCGTAGACTACATACTGGTTCACAAATATTGCAAAATTTTGCAAATTATTTATCGAAATGAAGCAGTAGAACCTTCAACTAGAAAAATGTTTTCTGATTGATTGACGTAATAAGTGCTTTGTTTGACTGTTTCAAAATAAATTTGTAGAATTTAGCAACATTACAAAAACAGTTCTGTAGCCAACATGCAATACTATGTACGGGTATATACACTGGTACTCATAATAGAAGACTTCTAAGTGTTTAATGTAAGAAAATAATGTGAAACAAAGCGAAAATTAACACCATAGCTGCAACTTATAAGGGGAAAAAAATAAACATCTTTATTTCGTTTTTGTGTGTGAATTACCCGTTATCCGGTACCGATCCGGAACCCGAACCTAGATCCGGAACCGACCCGGAACCGGAAAAACGGTATCCGGTCGATCCGTATCCTTAACCTAGGATCCCTCTTTTGGTGAAAAAGTTTTTCGCAAGCATCTATTATTTATGTGTATTTGTGTCGAAAGCTATTATAAACTTTGACCTACTCATCAGAAATAAGTAAAACCCTGATTAGCAAAACATCAATTATTTGAAACGCTTGTTCAACTGTACCCTTTTTTCATTTGCTTTTTTTTTTTATACAATCAATAAATATCACCAACAAACAACCAAAAAATAAAAAAACAAAAAAGACACGCACAGTCATTGACTTCGTTCTACCTGTTCTCCTCCTACATGTAACCCAAGGTTAGTTTAGTACAATTTTACTTTACATCCCCCTTCCCCATCCGTGGTATAGGTCATTTGGATGGGTCATCCCTCTTCTGCGTAGAGATTTGCCGATGTTGGCATCGGACATCGGAAATCTGCCTTTTTTGGCTACATCGGTCATCGGAGTATCGGCATCGGTATTAGGCAGTGGATGTTAAAACATCAGAAAGCCACAATTTCATTCATAACAGATGCGCCGATAATTAATTTCTGACGGCTAAATTTTAGGTCTACAGAAATTTGAAGTTTTATTTCTATAATCCTCTTAATTATTTTTGACTCCATGAAAATGACCTAGATTTCACTTTACTTTCTCAAACATCAAACATGGGATATTGGAATCTGATATCGGCCGATGTTTTTTCAACATCGGCATCAGCATTTTAGCACACTGCACATCCTTACTTCCAGGCACAATGAACCTGTCCATTCATGCACTTGTGCAACACAGTTTGAGCAGTCGTGTCATTCACTTCAGTTTTGGATAACGTTGGTGAATAACGTAATGGATAAAAATGTCTATGTAACAGTTTTTTGGCCAGTTTTGTAGTTCACTTAGTAGGGCTGTTCCGATACCGATGCTGGCATGAAAAGTATCGGACAAACCGATCCAATACCGATACTCACTATAAGAGCAACAAAAGACAGAACCATTGCAAATAGCTTGACTTAGTACAGATCTTTCTTAATTTGCAAACAAGTAGTAGTTGTTTACATTGTTACACAAATAAGAAAAGAAAAAGAATGCAACTGTGAATGAAAGGCAAAGATATTGCCTTAGGTGAACAAAAAAATTGTACAGTTTGTTACACAACCGTAAAACCAAAAGTTTACTTAGTATCGATTACAAGTATCGGATGAAAACGATCAGAACAGCACTTATTATTTCTCTATAAATTATCCCAGAATACCCCATTTGACACCTAATTTACCTGAGCTTTCGTAAATGGATTCTGTCTCACCTTTGTCTTCATCATTGGATTCTGTCTCGTCTTTTTCACCACACTTCAGCCCTTTGCCCCCCCCCAAAAAAAACAAGAAAGCGGCTAGTTTTTGTCAAAACGTTGTAGGGTTGGGTGACTATGTGATGCTCAAGCCTTCGCCCTCAGCTTCAGTACGGTCAGAAATTTGAGGTTTACCCTTCGTGTACCATCCTCCATGCTACGCATCAAAGTGCACACATACACAACGTGCACAGTTTGCATTTTGGTGTGTTAGTTTTTTTTTGGTACGTTTGGAGGTCAGATTGGATAATCTGGCTGAGTCGTACCGAACTAGTATGAAATATCTGAATGATTCAATAAGATTGGAATTAGCGGCTCTACAGAAACTAGTGGAATTTCTGGAATATAATGTTCGGTCCAACGTGCTTCCAAACGATGAAACGAGGGCTGCCTTGCACTCGTGAAGTGCTGGAAGTGTAACTGGCAAAGACGCGGCGTGGGCTAGTGTTGGGGCACCCCCGTGGGGTCTGGATACAGTGGAAGGGCACATTTAGGCTGCAGAATTACGCTGCCGGTTTGGCCCTTTGTCTTCGGACGATGTGAAAATTACTTCAAAGGGTGTGGGGATGTTGGCGCAAAAGTGATAGAGTAAGTACCTGAGGGTTCGCTGGGATTTCTGTCCCCAATTTTCTCTGTGCGAAAACCGGCTGGTACGATTCATATTACTTTGAATTTGAAGACGTTCAATGAATATGTCTGGGTCCGCAAAGGCTGGGTGAATATGTGTGGTCGTTCGCAGTTTGCGCCAAGGTTGGTGGATGGGAAAAATTGATTTAGCTCAGGCCTATTATGCAGTGCCTATTTGCTGAATATTTCAACATTTGTTGACGTTTTCGTGGGGAGGCTGTTTACTTAGGTTCCGAGTGTTTCCTCGGGTTGGCTTCGGCCCCGTACATTTTTATGAGATTGGTAGAAGCGGTGCATACTTTTTTGAGGTGCAAGGGTGTGCTCCTGTTTTGTTATTTGGACGATTTTGGTATTTTGGGCCCGTGTGGGTGGCAGGTGTAGTATGATGTTAGTCGAACGATGGCACGTTGTGGAGACGAAGATTTTTCCAAAATGCGGGAAGAGTGTGTTAGTACAATGCAGCAAATTACGTTTTTAGGAGTGACGATTGACCTGCGAAGTTTGGTATTTCTCCATGCCAAGCAGCAGTGTTTGTTGAGCACAGTTTGCTCTTTCTTAGATCATGCGTGGATCACATTGCGTGGGATGCAGCGTTTGTTGGGCCGGGTGGAGAGGGTAGTTTGTGCCGTCGAGGACGCACGATTGGATGTAAGAGTTTGGCAGTCGGACTAACTGGCTTGGTCTAGGTTGGGTGCCTTGGTTGTCTGTTGGTTCCCACCGGGACCTGGTGTGGATTCTGCTGGTGTCCAGTTGGTAGGTCTTAGTTGGTTCCGGCAGCTACGTATGTGTTGTCCAGAAGCGTCGGATGTTGGCTGAAGTGCATCCTTGTGGGCCATTACAACCTAGGGTAAATAGGTACCGGTCGAGGCTGGTTTGCATGTCAAGTCACGGGAATTCTTGGCTATGATTTATGCCATTGAGTCGTTTCAGACGGACTTGAATGAAAAATCGGTGATGATGCAGTCGGATAGTCTCGTAGCGGTGGCATATGTCAACAAGCAAGGTGGGATGCTCTCCGCGGAGCTTACCCAGCTGGTCCGTAGGCTTATGTCATTGCGGGTGTTCTTTATTCCAGGAACTCTTAATCAGGTGGTTGACATGCACTCCAGGGTGTTTGTTGACCGTTTCGATTTCCAGTTGTGTCCTAAGCTGTTCTGCCATATTTGTCAGGAGTTCGGCATGCCGGAAATGGATGTGTTCGCATCGCCGGTTTAGGCCCAGCTGCCCAGGATTGGGGAGCTGGGTCGTGTCCCGAGAGTGGAGTTTGTCGATGCATTCAGTGGTTTGGGTAGACTGGTTTCCTTATGTGTTCCCCCTTGCCCGATGGTGGGCTATTGTTCTCCAGAAGCTGGTCGACAAAAGCTGTGCTTGTCATCTTGTGCTGGAGAGAGGCTGCTTGGTTTCTAATGTTGGGTGGATGGGCCGAAGCACAGCTTGTCTTGATTCCTGAGTCACCAGGTCGTCTGTGGGATCCGTCAACTTGCGGGACGATTGAGGCCCTTGGGTAGCCTGGGGCATTGGAACCGACTGAGGTCCTGGATGCCGAGATGCTTCCTCCCACGGGTAAGGTGTCCTGTTCGCACGTATTGTAATCTTCTCATTTCGTAACACTGACGAGGCAAGTGGAGAATGAAGCGTCCGTGTTAGGTAAGACTCCCTGTCCACCTCCGTGCGAGAATATCTTGCCTGTTCATTACATTCATTTTACAAGTATGATTGGACGCGAGTGTATGTCGAGGAAAGAGAGAAAGGGCGGGGGGCAGAAGTGACACAATTTGAATATATTACCATGCTTAAGAAGATATCACAATACTTAACATTAACTTGTCGTTCTCCACTCGGAGAACTACAATTTTACCGTTTGTAAGTTATTTGCCCTGGTAGAATTATTATATTTCGACTAGCATATTAGCACTAATAAATAAAAAGTCAGTAGCTTGAACAAGTTTTGAATTATGGATGAAAAAATAAAATGTGCCAAAAAAGGACCACAACTGTAAATCAAAATTAAAAAGTAATTAACGTAGAAAAATTATGATTTAGTGTTGGTATCGTCTGAACTATATGGTAGTGGCACTACCAAAGTCTTTGGTGCAAGTCAACCATTTTACATACTGTTGTGTGCGCGCATACTATTTTTATTTTTGTTTGTGAGCCAGTAACTACAATTCTTGTATTATTATTCCAGTACGTTAAACATTCCTCCAAAATTAAGAATGTTGATGTGGTGGTTGATCATCATTTTATTCTCTCCTAGATGGATCCTCACTAGGTGACGTATCCGAGATGAGCACTATCGATCTTAGTGATACAGATGCTGATCTGATGGACATGGCAGGTACATATTGTAATGTCGAGATTTTTTAAATGTAACTTTAAGGCCAGAATTTGTACACAATAAATTTTAGTTTTCCATTACGCGATCTTCAAAATGAAGTAGATAGAGCAAAACTGTAAGTATAAGAGATTTGAAAACGCTAAAATGCAATTTTACGTATATGCAAAATCTACCGTGTCCTGGTATCTAGGATACTCGACAAAATTGCTGTCGTGCAACAAAATTGCTTGACAATTTGTTGCGAAACGAGCATTTGGGAAGCCAGTAACAGGCTGTTTAAGTACAGTAGGATCTCTTTATAATGAATACTCTAGTCCACCAAAAAATGGTTCTCTATACAGAGTTCTTAATACAAAAAGTTACTTTACAACAAACTGCAATTGAAGTGATATCAAAATTCGTTATACAGAGAGTAAGAACCTGACAAATATAATCTACCAGTTTCTACATTTTGATTGTACTGTAAGAAGTGTGCTTAAATTGTAATTTTGCATTGTTCAGAAAAAAAGTTTCAATTTTAGTTTGTGGTTTAAGTCAGCTATTTTTCTTGTCTGATGAATTCATTGATTTCTAGGTCTATACAATGTTTTGTAAATTGGTTCCTTTATCAAGAATTTTTTAGTTACCATACTGGCCCAAATACAAGTCTGTATTTTTTTTTGCATTTATTCCAAAACTGCATCTTCAGCTTGTATTCGCGTCCAAATCCACAACTCAGCCAATTTTTGACCGATTTTGAAGTTTGAATACACCTTTCGAATCGTTTTTTTTTAGAAGTTTCTATTGGTGCTAATGAGAAGCCAAGTAGCACAAATAGTTTATGAATTACTTAGCACAAACCAAAATAGGACCTTAAAAAATTGTTATGGAGTCCCTATAATAACAAAAATTATGATTCTGAATCGTATTGGCTGAACTATTCTATAATGTCCACTATATTGGTAATAGAAGCACTGGCAGAATCTTGAATGAAAATCATCCACCTGATAATCGTGCCCGTTTATTTTTGTTGAATTTACGAGCCCAAAACGGCAATTCGCCTTATATTCGAGCCGCCTTACAATCAGGCCAGTACGGTATGTGAAAAGCCCTTCACAATATTGAACAAGCTGTACATGGTACAACACTGCGGTAATAATACTGAAAAAACACACTAGCACCACCTAACTGTAGAAAAAATAAAACTACATTTGAATTTTCGAAGAAACAGCTGTATAGTTTTATTTTTGTGTGTTTTTTCCTTATTATTGTGTCAAGTTCTCACCACTGTCACTACCGGTTGCCGGTTTTTAAAGAACACTGCTGTTTGCAATTCAATTTGAGAAGGCACTCAAGTGTAAACCGCTAAGCCAGATCCAAATTTAAATCTCTTTGTTAGTGAACTAGCCGAGTTGCTTGCTTCGCCATGTTGACACCCAACTTCAATTTTCTTATCGGAAAAGAAAAAAGAACGACGCGTGCGAGCTTACAGAGTTTCTTAAGCAAGAGCTTGTAGTTTAAGTGGCCGGGTCAGTCCAAAAGTTCTTTTCTTGCTAAATTGCTCTACCTGTCAAAACTAGTTCGCAAGGTGGTGGGATGGGAGGTAAAAACTTTTTTCATCAGACAGTTTTATAATCTGGATACTAGACATTAGGTAGACTTTGCATTTATGAAGCTTTGATTCGCATTTTTATCTTGATAGGTGCAGATAATCAGTCTCCTGAACCTGACGTGGATGACAATGATGGAAAAAGTAACAGCTATTTATACTTCCCTTTCATATAAGGTGTTAATGGTTATTGGTGGTGAACCGATTCCGATACCGGTTCAGAGTATGGTTCCGTGAATTCGGAACCGCTATCTTGGTTGGCCGATACTGACTACCTTTCAAAAATCGGCACAGGCCACTAAATCACTTGATATTGTTATCTACTTTCCCTTTTCCAGGGGTATGAATATCTTGGAACAAAAAATTAATTTCAGTAGCTTAAATCATCGTAAAACTGTGCTTGATAGTAGAATCTTAGATGAACAACTAACATATTTTCGCACGTTTTTATTGAGCCGTTTACCTGTTGACACGTACTTTTATTGAGTAGTTTGCATCATATAACCATAAAATGCTATCTAGGTTTGTAAACAGAATACGTAGAATAAGCAGAATACATTACAGTTGATTCCTGTTTGTTTATCATTGAGTTGCTTCCTATTTTGTTTAGCATTTCACAGCTTGTTAACCCAACACTACCATTTTGTTTCTAAAATGTGTGTTCGATTGGAGTCAACAGTGCCTGCAATCAATCCGGGCTGCAAAAAGGGCTAATGAGATTAGTGTAGCGTAGTTAAGCTTAGTTATAATTATTCTTACAACAACAACCCTCTATCAGCAATGGACTTCTTGAGACTTCAGATCCAACCATGCTTGCGAAAGTAATTCTTCATAACGTTAAGCTGGTTAAAATTTTTATTTTCAAAGATCCTTGAGCAAACTTTTATAAAAAGGGCTCTCTGTATCGGCATCGGTAATACAGTACAGAGATCATAGGGCGTCGGATTGGAATCTGTTTTGGATCGGTAGAAGTGGTTTCGGTACAGCGTTACAGATGAGTGGCCTACAGATCCTAACTTGGCTGTACTGCTGGAATTCTTACAAGGTAAAAAGCTTAAAAAAAAAAAGTGGCATCACGTATTCTACTGACAAACTCCATGCTAAACTGTATTTTTATCCCGGAATTGATTGTCTGCTTAAAACAAACTTTCCTGACAGGGCTTAAAATCCAGTATCTATTACACCAACATACCCTCCATATAGGCCAATCTAACCACCTCAAGTGCCGCAAAGCTATTGATTGGTGGTCATATTTATATATCAGGATAACTAGGGATGGCACGATAATCGATAATTCGATAATATCGTGATAACAATTTCCGTTGATTACTGTATCGCACATTTTCTGATTTATCGAATAATCGTGCAAATTCCGATGCCTAAATTGGCTATCACAAAAACCGTAATAGCTAGAAACAAGCAATTTGCAGCATTGCGTGCGGAATTACAAGGACTCTCCAACCAAGAGTGCAATACTGTTGCCTCTTTAGATGATTGGAGAGTTAGTTTAATGCAGACAATTTTGAAGTATTAAGTAGCAGCACAACTGCTAAATTGTTTTTTACATGGTGGGGAAATGATGGACAATGGCGAGTGCATTTTCATGTCTACTGGCCAAATGGCGAGTGCCACACAATTCACATTCATGAAGGTTACACGAATAGTATAGGCTTCAGCCAAGGTTTTTTAAAAATTAAAATTAAAATGATATTCCAGCCTCAAAATGTGTTTTATCGAGATATTATCGATTATCGCGATAATTTTACAAATTTTATCAGGATGACTAACTCTTTTATCGTGCCATCCCTACTGATAACTTATTTACTTATGGAGATGTACACATAACCAAAATTGTTCCAGTTTACTTTAAACCAGCGTATTTTCGAAAAACTACTACTCTATTTTTTCGTCAGCACAGGCTGTAAGACTTACACACACCACAGTCCAAATCCTACTCAACGCTCTGCTTCTTTCCAATTTCCTTTCCTTCTTCTTGATTCACAGTAGGCATTGCATCAGCTCTCCCAGTTGGACTGGACTAGTTGTGCGTGTAAATCTCACAGCCTGCGCCTGATAGAAAACCCTTAGTAGTTTTCGAAAATTCGCTGGTTTAAATTAATCTGAAACAATTTTGATGATGTAAAGGTACCAAAATATCAGTAATTACCACTGTAAGGTTGTATTTTCCGTGTCGTCCATTGTAATTCAAGAATATCATGATTTCTAGTCGTCGGTCGAAAATTTCTACTACCTGTAAATTAAATTGCATTCAGTTCCTGAGTGCTCTTTATTACTTGAGGTTTTTCGCTCTCCTGATCCGACCAGTGCGCAACCCTACTGTGCATGCGTCACCATGCGCAGTCCACCTATAAAAGCAGACAGCTCGCCCCTGGCGGCCATCTCTTTTTCTCAAGCTCTCGTCACAGACGTCACTGCCTGCTGCCGTTCGTCGTGTGCTGCCTGTTCGCCCTTCAACCGCCCGTTCGTCGTTCACCGTTCGCAGCCCGTTCGTCGTTCGCACACCTTGCCTTGAACTCCCACGCCACCTCTACCGGTCGTCGTGTGTTGCCCGTTCGCCTTTCAACTTCATGTTCGTCGTTCGCCGTTCATTGTTCGTCATTCGTCGTTCCCGTTCGTAGTTCGCATGCCATTACCACAAGCCTCGACGCCATCTTTTCCCGTTCGCCGCTCGTTCATCGTTCGCCCGCTGGCCGTTCGTCGTTTGCCCTAGCTGCTCGTCACTCGCTGCCCATTCGTCGACCACCGTGACCGTTCGCTGACCGCATCATTCATCATCCACAAACGCCATCGTTCGCCAGTGTACTATGGATTCCTCACCGTCAAGTCCGCTGCCACCGGATCCCAGCATCGTAGTGCTGCCGTCTCCGCCTCAACATACAGCCTCATTGACCCAAGATCACTCAACTTCACCGTTGCCCTGCGCCCAGAAGCCTCCATGAACTTCGGCATCTCTCATCCCACAGCAACATGATGTCCAACCCCTCGACTTGTCGTCAGCTTCGCACCCTGGACCGACATCGGAACCCTTGTCCACGCAGGAAATTCGTCTTCTCATGAACCGTTCCATCAGGGAATTCTCCTACCAGAACCGTCGTTCTGCACCAACGGCGAAACCTCCTTCGAAGGCCACTTCATACATCCATGAATGGATTGCATCCTCTGACATTGAATCTCGCAAACGGAAGCAGCCTTCTGCCCAACCGCCTTCAAAGAAACACCGTCCTAATATTTCCACAGCTGACCTTCAGCGACTTTTATCCAACATCTTTTATCCAACATGAAGACGACCTCGACTATGCCGACAACCTCCGCATCGAGTCAATTTTGCTCAACCGCTGCTCAACCCTTACGAAGATTCCATCCAAGCCGACGACGACCCAACCGCCATCCCCCTGTTTGACCTTCTTAAGGCAGTCGAAGCCATCATTCCCGACGACTACCTCTACAAACCCGACGCTTCCACCCCCAAGCCGAAGAACAGGGGTCTTTCGACAGGATTCGGCTGTGGCCTCCGGTACAAGAACAAACATAAAAATG
Organism: Lithobius niger; assembly: GCA_023313725.1. Taxonomy (NCBI): domain Eukaryota; kingdom Metazoa; phylum Arthropoda; class Chilopoda; order Lithobiomorpha; family Lithobiidae; genus Lithobius; species Lithobius niger. The sequence goes on along the minus strand of JAHWFP010132094.1, from coordinate 5,082 downwards.
CAAAGATCGGACAGTCCACGGCCTTGCTCACTACGCTCCACAGAACTGGAGGCTCCCTCCTGGGTAAAGGCGACCCTCTTGAACTCGACCAAGATCCACCGCCTCCTCGTCCAGGACGTGAATCCTGGTTTTTCAGAGCTACTGGTGACGCGCCGCCAACCCCCGCCAGTTCGAAACTTACCAAAAATCTGAATTCCTGTCCACCGAAGCCAAAATGGATTTCGGCACTGCCCTGTACATCCCCCGCCGCTCTGAGGTACCGACATCCGTGCTCCGTGAAAACGACAAGATACTCCGCTTAGGCCTTCGCGCCAACTCACAAGCCGATGTCCTCGCCACGGCCATCAACGCACTTTGTGAGAGACTCCCTCGTGAGACCAGTCAAAAGAACGTCAAGTGTCTTCATTTTCTAATATCTGACTTTTCAAGAAAATGTCCTTCGCTTCATATCACTCCTTTAACTGGTTTACCAAGGCACTATTTAACTCTGCCCTCCTACTAAGGGACATCGCCTTAAGCACCACGTCCAATCTGAACACATCCACCAAGCACGTCCTCCGCAACCAACCTCTTCATGAGACGGACACCCTATTCAGAGGCTGCATCCCAACCATTTCTCCTCACTTGGACATCTCCCGCAAGCCTGAGAAAGTGTTCAAGCCATCAAACAACCAACCCTTTCAGAAGCCATTCCAAGAGCACTCCTCTGACTCCAGACCACCACGTCTACACCCTACGACCAATAACCAAACGTCCCGGCATAAGAGGAAACCATCTCCCTGTCAAGATCAGTCCTTTCGAGGGAACAACCACAACAACTCAAGTAATAACAACAACATCAGAAGGAGCTCCACTCCCGACAATTACAGCAAGTACTACTCCGCCTCCAGCCGTAAATCATTTCACCGCAAGTGACTATGCCCATGCTCTCCCCGTAGGCGGCAGAATCAGTCACTTCAAACCAGCATGGCATCAGATAACAAACGACTAAACAATCCTCTCGATCGTATCCCGTGGTTTTCAACCGTCCTTCAACTCGAAACCACCCATGGCATCCACCCCTCCTTGGGAGCTAGCAATCAAGACCTCACCCGCTCTCTCCATAGAAGTGACCGCCCTTCTGGCCAAAAACGCAATCCGCCTCTGCCCCGACCATTTAAAACCTGGCTTCTACAGCTCCATCTTCCTGAGACCGAAGAAGAACGGTGGGGAAAGAATGATTTTCAACCTAAAACTGCTAAATCGCTACATGAACAACGACCACTTCAAAATGGAGACCCTTCAATCCATTCGCCTCTCCCTCAAACCTCAAGAATGGACAATTTCGATCGACCTTGAAGATGCATACCTTCACATCACCCTGCACAAAAAGTACCTTCACTACTTCCGTTTTCATCTACCAGGGGAAGATCTTCGAATTCCAAACCCTTCCGTTCGGCCTCATCGCTGCCCCACGCATCTTTACTCTCGTAATGACACCTATCCTGAGTCACCTTCACCGTCAACAAGTAGGAGCCAACGCCTTCCTCGACGACTGGCTCCTAAACAACATCTCTCCTCGCCAACTCCGGCAGGACACTCTCTTCACCATTCGGCTCCTTCACAACCTAGGTCTCGGAGTCAACTGGAAGAAATCACGACTCCAACCCCCACAAACCTTCATCTTCCTCGGCGTGGAGTTCAACCTTACGAACGCCACCGTCACACCATCAACGGACAGGAAAACCGACCTACTAGATCACTGCTTCTCTTTCTCTCAGTCCGCAACTCACTCTCTAACATCCCTGAACTCCCTCATAAGCAAAATGGATTCAATGGCCGACCTACTTCCCTACGGGCGCTGAATGACTCGACCGCTCCACCACATCCGCATCGACCATTGGAGCAACCACCTTCCCTCTTCCGAGATACAAATGCGTTCCGACCCCCACTTTCCATGGGAATGTCTTCACTGGTGGATGAACGCCGCAAACCTGTCTAGGACTATGCCTCTTCACAAACCTCCTCCCGATCTCCTACTTCTAACCGATGCATCCCAAACGGGATGGGGAGCTCAACGGGGACCTGGACAGCGAGGTAAAAGGGACCTGGCCTCCGAACACGACCGAGCACATCAACATCCTTGAACTGAAAGCAATCCACAATGCTCTTCTCCACTTCCGTCACCTTGTAACAGGCAAGATCGTCCAGGTCCAAGCCGACAACTCCACCGCAGTCCCCTACATCAGGAAAGAAGGAGGAACACGTTCTCGGACCCTTCATCAGATCACCTCCGAAATATTCAGCCTATGCTTGGAACTCAACACAACTCTCCAACCACTCCATATCCCAGGCAACCGCAACGTGATAGCCGACGCAGTATCACGGAAGAAACCACCATCAGGGGAATGGTCCCTCAAGACATCAATTTGCGAATCTCTCTTTATCATCTGGGGGAAACCCATGATCGACCTCTTCGCCACTAGGCACAATGCCAAACTTCCCCAATTCGTCAGCCCAATTCCGGACGACCTAGCTTGTGCAGTCGATGCTCTGACCTTCCCATGGGAGAACCTGTATGCCTACCTGTTACCTACATTCAACCTTCTCCCAAACGTTCTATTGAAAATCGAACAGATCCAGGGACTGTTTCTTCTCATCGCACCGAACTGGCCAGCGGTCCCCTCGCATACTTAACCTTCTCGTAGACACACCAAGAGAACTACCAAACCCTCCGGACCTCTTGTCCCAACAGAAGGGAACCAAGTTCCACCCGAACTTCAACATCTTACATCTGCACGGGTGTCTACTATCGTCCAACTCATCAAAGAGGCTGGAATTTTTGAAGAACAAGCCGCTCGCATCGCCAGCAAGGCCCTACGGGACTCAACCAACAAAATGTACAACAGCCACTGGCAACGATGGTTTCATTGGTGTAAGCAAAAAAAGGTTAATCCAATCAGTCCCTCTATTCAAGACCTCCTAGTCTTCTTCACTGATCTCTTCAAGGACAGGCTAAAAGGCTCAACCATTCTGGTCTACCGCTTTGCCTTAAACACTGTCTTCAAGGCCGCCGGTAACAGACACCTCTTCAAAGATTACCGCATTTCGTCTCTCTTAAAATCCTTCGAAATTGAAAGATCATCAATCCATCATGACTTTCCAAAATGGGACCTTCCTCTGGTCTTGGACTCTCTGACCAAAGATCCATACGAACCCATCCAAACCTGTCACATCAACCACCTCACAAGAAAGACAGTTATTCTCACCTCTCTGTTAGCAAGTCTCCGCAGCAGCGAAATCCAAGCACTGTCAAACGACCCTGCTCACTGCTTCTTTTTCGACAATTGCAAATTCGTCCACCTGAGGCCCCGACCTGACTTTCGAGCTAAAACTCAGAAACCATGTGAACCGTCCAAACCCATTATCATCCCGGCCCTCACAAACATCTATGATGAAGAATCTGAGCTAACTCTATGTCCCGTCCGTACATTGCGGTACTACATTAAACGCACAAATGACCTCGAATGTCGAAGAGGACGCACTCAACTCTTCCTTCCCTTCACCAAAGGAACAAATGTAACTTCAGCTGCAATGATCGCCAATTGGATCAAAACTGTGATCAACAGGGCATAAGACAATGCAAACATCAGCTGTGCCGACAACAACATCAAGGCAACTGCATACGAACTCCGGGCTTTCCACAACCAAGTCTCCATTGCTTAAATTCTACAAGCCACATCATGGAGTAGTCAAACCGTCTTCACAAGTCATTATCTCAGAGACATGTCAAGACAAGAAGATGGACTATATCGTCTGGGATCAATCGTAACAGCCAGATGCATA
>JAHWFP010132092.1:0-10729 GCA_023313725.1 Lithobius niger | reverse complement strand
ATGCATTAGCAACATTTTCCGAAAATTAAATTTGTCTATTATATGTGTTGTGGTTCCCGGGGACAACTGGACTATTTTACCTGCTTTACAACCACAAATTAATCAAGACATTACTACGTGTTCTCACGTGCGTGTTGTTCCTAACAAGATCTTCTTTTTAAGTGAATGGCATTTTGCGATACGGGTTGGCAGGGGCAATGCTCCCTTTCCCCCTCCCCCCACCCTGTATACGGCACTGAGTCTCTTTCTCACGTTTGCGTGTGCCAATTTTAAGACACTTAAACAGATTGAAGTCTGGAACAATGCAGCAGTTAGTCGAGAAATAAGAACGAAGAATGAGTTGTTTTTATTGAGCTACTTTCAACATTTTTCGCAGGTGTGTTTACTACAATGTATACTTGAGCTGTTTACTACAAATGTTTTTCAATATTTTCCAATATCAGGCCTGCGAATGAAAATTCAACATGAGCAGTTTCCTATGCTGATCTCCGTGATGGGTATTCCTGAACTGTATTCTATCAAACCGACCAAATGTGGCGTTGAATTTGGGGCTGCTGTTTCTCTTACAGCTTTGGAAAACTATGCCCAGTCTTTACTCGCAAAAGAACCTGGTGAGTTTCCCCTTCACCACTGTTCATTCCGGATTTTGGTTCAAGCTTTATCTAAATTGAAGTTGAAACTATAATTATTTCTATTTTGCAGCAAACAAGGTGGCTTCTTTTGCTGCGATGCTGAAGCTGTTTCGTACTTTTACCGGACGACAAATCAAGAATATGTCTGTATGTTAACAAAATTACGATTTTATTTAATACCGAAAAAAATTAAGTACCTGAAAGTATTGGTTACCACGAAATTAATTTGTTTCAGACGATTGGAGGGACAATCATTGCTTCACTTGGCTCGGCTGATATGATTCCTGTCTGTTTGGCTGCAAATTCCACCGTTCGATTGGCATCAAAGGGTAAGTGTTGGTGACACAGGAATTTCGGTGCTCAGTAACAAGACCTGTGGCCTATTCATCAATTCTGCCCATAATAGTCGTACATTACCATTGTTGTCAATTTCGAACACTTAAAGCTAAAAGTGAGATCCCTTGTGAGCAGTAAATTAAACAATTTAACAAAGATAATCATTGACTTTTTGGTTAAATGGTCCACCACTAATTCTTCTATTTTACCTGCCAGTTGAATTGGCATTTCACCTCACGGACAGATGTCGATGCAAAGAGAGGCAGTGGCAGCGATTGCCCTTCCTAAAACCTTTAATAAACCAAATCTGACATCCCGGCCAGCTGATATCCTATTTTTTAAAATCGTCATCACTGACTGCGGAAATTGCAGTATTACTATTCCATAGAGACAGTATCGTTTTGACATGAAAGTGTGTTAAGAGTTTATTCTGTTTTTTTTTATGTATTTTTTTTTTTTAATTTTGTTTATTCTTTACCACAGTTTCAGAAATATAATAGGGTATGTCTCAATTTTTTTAAATAGCAGAAAGCTCGAAAGAAAAATTCATGACATGTGTAGAATCGAATAAGAACTCGCACAAATCTAAGAATAAAGCGAATTTGTTATGCCCAGAGTTTTTAGTATAAGCAGAAATTGGTGGGTAGAAAAAGATATAAAGCAAAGGATAATGAAAAAATGTAGCATTCCAGCTTGGAATTCCCTAAGTGAGGAAGTTGTGTCTTATTCGGTTGCTTCTTTTAAAACGTTCTTAGACCAAGTGGACCTACATCCACACTTGAAGCGACCAAGTACTGTTCCTTTATACCCAACTTTATAATAACCTTTGACGAAATATCAACATAAGTAGTTAGAAAAATGTCATACTGCAGATGGCTCCGGCTCCTTCTTACGTATGTGGGGTTGAAGTTCACCAAAAAAGTCATGATAGATTCGTACCTGTGGTCATAGGTCAAGACCACTCGAAAAAGTAACGTTTATACTGTAAGCGTTCTTGCAGGCTGATAAATAGTCGGTTTTGTGTGATGCTAAATAGATACGAACTATATAGACAAAGTGTGACTATTCAGCAGCTCATAACCTTGAGACGTTTGTGTGGTTGTCTTGATTTTTGTACATTTTTAAAACTTGGTCTATCTTTAATTCAAAATTCGTGGGTTTTACATTAACAAATTTCCTTTTTTTCTTCTTAACCGCCCACAAACCACGAAATTGTATATATGGAATGTCAAAGCTCAGCAGCCATAAATTTGTTTCATCTTGAAGATACACACAGGAACCAATCAAAAACGTCCTTCGTCCTTCAAGGTCCAACGAAAAAACGAGTCACGAAATAAACAAACAAATAAACCAGGCTAGTTGTTCTTAGCCATCTTCCAAGGCTTCATGTAGGTTCATTGGCCGATCAAGTCACTTTTTTTCATGTACCTAGATCATAGGCGTGTTATTCTTCCGACCAACCAGGATCGGGTCAGTCAAGAGATATTAAAACAGTCAAATAAATCATTCATGTGCAGGTATGTTCTTCTCTGCTGGCCAATCCAAGGCTGGTTTGTGTGACCGTGTTAACCAATCCCAAGAGACGCTTTCTTTCTTTACCAGATGTAAACAAGTAAATAAAACACACAGTAGGCGTGTTTGTCGTTCAGGCATGTAGCCAACCAGGATGCGTCTGGCTATGTTTTTCTCTGCTGGCCAATCCAAGGCTGATTTGTGTGGGCGAGTTGACCAATCCCAAGTCACGCTTTCTTCCTTTACCAGACGTAAACAAGTAAATAAATCACACACATAGGTGTGTTTATCATTCAGTTATGCAGCCAACTAGGATACGTCTGGCTATAAAAGGTGCTGCGATTGGGCTGTGGGCAACACACGCCGCCCGTCCGACCAACAGGCAGGATTCTACCAACCAAATGTAAGTTGCTTTTATTGTTAAAATTTTTCGCTTAAAAGTACATTCGTTGCTTTGCAGTGAAGTAACACATAGCGTAGCGTGAAATGACTCAGTGGCGCCGATCCCCCTCCCCCGGTCCAATGTGGAGCTACCCCCCCCCCCATATCAAATACCCCCCTTCCCAGTTTAAAAATGGTACACCTATATTTCCGACTTGGAGTGGTTGGGGTTTCACCCCCCCCCCCACCCCCATCCTCGAACTGTTCGGTCAAAACCAAGGCAGTTTGAATTTTTTGATACATTTTTTAGCTTACTGTGCGACTTGGAAAGAAAGGAAAGACCGTGTTATCTATTTAAATTGTTGATTTTTTAAACAAAAGTGCTGAAAGTCAAAAATGTTTATTGTGTGGCATTGACATCGCGTGCAGATGACGTCAACAAACATTTACGCTCACATGCGTGCGCTGCATAAAAGAAACCCTTCCGAGAGGTTTTTTAAATAATATATCATCTGTGTGATGTTCACTTTTTAAATCTGCGTATTTAGGTACCTCCCACCACCTCCCCCAGCAAATTAAATAACAAAATATTATTTGTTTTGGTAAAAACTTGTTGAACGCACAAGTTACAGTAAAAAAACTGAGAACTAGGACGAATTTAGTTTCAATTCACCAAACTTCTGGAAAACTGTTCAGTTTTGCGAAGTTATTTACTAAAAATGTTTCACCTGCATAAAAAATGAGAAATTTCCATTTTGCCCTAAATTTACAGAATGGGCACCAAAATGGTTTGTTTGCACACTTTATTTTGTACTTTTTTAACCTGTCGATAGAAAATAGTTTTTAGAACGAAAATAAAAGGCTGCAATGAATGATGCATATTCAAGAAATTTTATTATTTATTTGTACTGCATGTATTTGTTATTATTGAACTAGTTTTATTTATTTATAATCATAATTCCTACTATTATACCAAGCTTAGAATTAAAGTATTTTTTCATTTTTTTTCATTTTTAGCCAAAACACGAAATCACAACCAAAAAACAGCAAGAAATAATGGATTGTTATGTTGGAGATTTACCACTGAAACCAGAAAATTCAGTCAATTTAGGAGAAATCACTTTAAAGAAATAAGTTTATTTAGCCAGTTAATAATTTTTCACTGGCCAATTCTATTACCAACTAACTTTCATAATCTAACCAGTAAGGAAAGATTCAACGTTAATTTTTGTACAGAATTCATACACGGTATTCGGTATGAGAATTCCATACGTGACTATACTCTTGACGAAGTATAAATTGCATTAAAAAGCTTTATTTACAAATGAGTAAATCGATTTGTACGGTCAAAGGCGACCATAAGTTAAAGGAATTATTACTAAATCGATGCAACGCCACTGAAGTAATTGATTTGAACAATTTCGGATGTAAAAAGCCACTGAAAAAAAAGACGAAAATATTTTGGTAAATCTTTAACCATATTGTGTTGTTTTCGTCAAGACAAGATGGCAAAGACGTGAGTGCCGTTCGACGTGCATTGCAGACGAAGAAACGTAAAGGCGCCAATCCGTCCAATAGTGTGTGCTATGCTGTTAAATTTCCGTCTGAACATTCACAGTTTGAAAAAGGAAGCTTTTACAACGCTTTAGTTTTATTCAGTTGCTAATACCATATTGTTTTTTCGTGCGTCGAACGAAATTTAAAAGAGGTACATGCTTTTGTGCATTTAAAAAAAACAGTAACAGATGATGTCATTCGTGGACTATGTATCAGCACACTCTCAAATCATAATGACAAGTCCCTGGTGATAAACAAGCGGCTACAGCGACTGCCTAGTTGCACCGGTCTTCTGTACAGTTCCTCCACTTTGAATGTTGAGGCACACACCTCTATCATGCACTACAACAGCTATCTCTATTATACTAATCTAAAAGCAGTCGCCATCACAATTGCCGGTTAAAAATGTGTTAGCTTTTAGGCCTGTTATACATTTAGGAATAATCGTCAGCTTTTAGGCCTAATTTTAACCGGCAGTTTTAATTTCGTAAGTAGCAGCTAATGGAGATATGGACTGTATAGTAAGCCTATTCATTTTTGCAACACGGTGCACCTTCAGGCACACAGTTACAGTGCTACAACGTAACTCACAACATAGATTGAGGATTTTAGTTTACGATTTTAATTCGACGATCAAATGTTATTATTTAATTTAGTTACGCCGAAGAAGTCTATTTGCTATGAGGAAGTAATGATGTTTTAATTTGCCATGTTATTTAACTAACTTCTCACACTGAATCTAACGTTTTAAACAATGGTCATCAATATCTGGTACCGTTGCGAAGTTGAAAAAAAGCGACGGACGGACAAAGTCGTTGCAATAGTCTTCTCAGTCGGTACGGCTGTACAGAAGACTAAAACATTAAATTCGAAATGTAAACATCGCAACTTGCTGAAACATCTCATGGAGATGGACAATCAAGTGCTTGACGTGTTATTTGACTGACACTGACAAAGCAATCCTGCCTTTCGAAAGTTTGTTGCCAGTATGGCTGCAGTGTAACGATGAAAAACACTACGACCTCACTGATTCGTTCATCGTACGATATGCATCGTACTACTATCCCTACATTAAAGCATTGTTAGCTAATAAGTAATCACATGATGAATTAATTAACTAATTAATATTGTATAAGCATTGTTAACTAACAAAGAACCAAATGATTAATTTTGTATAACTAAAACGTAATAAACAATTTTTTATGAAATGACAAAACTTGTTCTGTGTGTATTTGGTTGTTTTTTTTTGGGGGGGGGGGGGGTGAGAGGGACTTACTAGCATAAAAAGGAGGATGAGATCAGTTCCAGCTTATAAAAATGGACGTGCTATTGAAACATCCTTCCATCTTTTTGTTAATAGGATCTACTTCTTCAGGGAAAAAAAACACACTGGATAAAAAGTTTAATCGAAAATTCACAGAATATGATAGTCCCTCTAACAGAAAGAATTGTTTTTTGTTACGCTGAGAAACAACCGATTTATGAAACGTTAAAACTAACTTCACTAGTTCCCATTAAGTTTCATTATGGAGTAAACGAAGATTTGTACAATTCAATACAACCTAATACTTTATTATTGGTAGACGGTTTATTACAAAGTACATCTCGCGATTTATTATTGGAAATAGTATAGAGGCTCACATCATAGGGGTATAAGCGTGGTATTTGTAGGGCATAATTTATACGATAAACAATAAAGAGCTCTCAGTCTCCAGGCGCATTATTTAATATTAATGAAAACTGTACGAGATTATAAGCAAATCCAATTTTTAGGCGAACAACTAATAATTGGGGGAAAAATTTAGTGAAATTATATAAGTCTGCTATAGTCGAGCCCTATAGTTATTTATTTCTTGGACTTGAGATAGGAATAACCTAGTATTTTAAGATTTCGATCCAACATATTCCAAGACCCATCCATACTATTTGTAAAGAATGAAAAATTATAGAGTTAAGGATTTTTACCAGTCCTGCATCTACTAACGAGTAAAAGAGTTAACAAAGACGTCAAGTGTTCTTTGTTGAATTGCCCAGAGCTAGTTGACATTTTATCCCTAGCAGCTCTTAATACTTTAAAGGGCCGTGTAAAAATAAACCCTGGCCAGAAGGCTAAACTGCGTCGTTACAAACGTGAGATAACAGAAAAGCAAAACTAAAAGTTATACAGAAGGGTGGCCTTCCATTCTTAGGTGCCATAATTCCGTCCGTTATAGGTGCGATAACGGGATTGCTGGATAGATAAGGAACAACAAAAAATGTTTTTAAAAATGTATCTTTTGTCCCAAGCACCAACTAAGTGCAACAAGTCACCTTACGCAGCCCCCCTCAAGTACATGGAACACAAAATGAGCAAATTAATGCAAATCAATGCATTGGACGATGATACCAAAATGAAATTGTATGACCAATCTACGATTTGAAGCTGAATGTGTAGGTGAACCGGTGAAAGTTGAGATTAAAGCTCCCACCCACCGTGCACCACCCCAGGGTCCAGGAGCTACTGCGATGCCAGGGGTGCCTTCTCTTCCCACCCCCGCACCTAGAACACCGGGGGTGCCCGTGCCCACTCTCTCACCAAGAACAACATTGGTGTCCATGCCTGTCCCTCTCCCCCGCACCAAGAACACCAGGGATGCCCATGCCTGTCCCTCCCACCCCCACACCAAGAACAACATTGCAACTCGTTCCTACTGCAGCACCTACTCATATAAACAACTGAAACCGATAGAAGAAATAGTGAGTGGTGTCATTCCTAAATATAAAAAACATGTTGAGAGATTTTACATAGTGGTAAAGTTCAGTGAGACTCGGAAGGACGTTTGATACATACGCAAAACGTCATAAAAGATAGTGACATAGGCAGGCTGGTGCATGGAGCGCTTACGTATAGTAAACATCACCGCACCAAGATGAAGAAGGAGCCCGGCTGGACCTTTATTTCAAATGTGGTAGTAAAAAAAACATTCGGATCGTCTTTCTTTACAACCTGGACAGTGGACACCCTGTCCAAAAATATAAGGAAGTCTTACAGCAACACCAAGAAAATGTTTAAAAATATAACACGATATAATAATGGTGACGAAAGCCCGACTACGTCAGTGACGGCTGAAAAGTTGGCCGAAATAGAGCCTGGAAAAGAAAAAGAGACTGAAAAAAAAGAAGACCAAGACGTATCACTCACTGATATATCTAAACTGTGGAATGACGACTTTTATTGAAAAACAGTACAAGAATTATATTTTGACCTGCTTCACTTGGTGGGTTAGATGAAGTACACAGATTGTATAGGGAAGTAAAAGAAGAGATTAAAAGTAGCATTACAAAAAGTTAACGATTTTTTATCACCGCAAGAAACCTATAGTTTGTTCAAGCCTGTTATTCGACGATTTAAACGGAATCCTACAATAGTTAAAGGAATCAACAAAATATGGAGCGTAGATTTGATGAATGTCCATTCCTTTGCTAGATTTAACGATGATATAAATTTTGTACTTGTAGCTATAGATAATTTTAGCTATAGATAATTTTAAACCAGTGACGAAAAAAGATGCTGTTACGATGGGTAAAGCGTTCAAATATATTTTTAAGGAAACAAAACCACCAGAATTTAGGTTTTCGGATATGGGACTCGAATTCACCCTTAAACACGTTCAGAACGTTTTTGAAAAGTACAATGTAGAGCTATTTACTACAAAGGCAGCTATATCGGAAAGATTTTGTAGAACACTGAACAAAGGCTTCACAAGTACCTACATTTCTGCAATACTTCCCGTTACATAGATGTACTTCCATACATTATCAATGCCTACGAATCTTCGTATCAGCAATTTATTAAAATGTAACCGATAAATGTTACACACAAAAATGACAAATTCGTTTATCGCAATTTATACTGAAAAGGATTAAAAAAAGGTGATTTGGTTAAATTGTCCAAACTTAAAGGTATTTTTGAAAAGGATTATCATGCAAACTGGACTGCCGAGGAATTTCAAATCACTGGAGAAAAAAAATATCTATGTATTTGGTAGACGATTTAGAAAATAAACCAATTTTATTTAGTTTTTATAAACAAGAATTGCAAAAAGTACTGAGTAAACCTGATAGGCTATATAAGATTGAAAAGCTTCTGAAGCAACGCAAACGTGGTGGAAAAATTGAATATTTCGTTAAATGGCAAGGATACACGAAGAGTCAAGCCAGTTGGACCAGTAACGTAGTAGATTTGTCAACATGAGCGAAGAACTGGTTAACGTTGCCTTCGAATAGCAGCATGATGTATTCCTAAATAATACTTTACAAAATTATACAACTAAATTGTCGGAACCGTTAAATTCACGCGAGAATTATGAGATAGGCCTGGCCCAGATAACCTTCCCTAACAACTTTAGTCAAGACGTGGTAGTTGTTTCGCCGGAGAGAAGGGAGGAAGATCAACTGCTTTTAGAATTTTATAAAATTAACACAAATAAAAGTATTACCGAGGTGCAGAATACCGAACGCAAATTGTTGGCTACGGAAAAAGGAAAAAGATACGACAGTTTAAAACAATTGGTAGATACAGTTAACAAGGAGATAAAAAATTTAGAGCCGAATTGGCAACGGATGATCCTTTCAAAGGTAGCGCCGATCTGGCCATTATACTATACTATAAAACATACAAAAAAGTACACAATCGCTAACGACGTTACTCGTCAATATTATATACGACTGGTCGTAAACTGGAGACTGGCACAGAGATTAGGGTTCAAATCGGAACAATTTCCGTGGAAAGCTAATATAATCGAACTTATGGTGATCATTACAACGCCAGTTAAAGAGATTACGTACCAGCAATTCTATACAGATGTTGTACGTGTACAGCGACATTGTAGCTCCACAGTTGGACGGTGATAGCAGATCGCAGCTATTACGTATAGTAGACGTGATGAATGATGCTGGTGATCAAATGAACATAGTTTTTTTTAGAATACCTTTATTATACCACTCTTTTCAATACGTAGAAATAGAGTGACATACTGACGTACTGACGATGGAAGCCGCATACCATTTGGTTCAAACTCGCGCGTGGTAGCTATCTTAAATTTTCGTCCGAAACGTAATTATTAAAAAAACAATGTGAACCATGGTTCCTATAAATAGCGCTGTACGAGCATTCTAAGCTATAACCATGAATTATTGTTACAAATATTCTAACCATTATGTGGGATAGAGTGGTGGGGGGGGGGAATCCCCATCTTTTATGGGAGAAGGGTACAGTCAGGCCATGGAGGAATAGGACATTTTTTTTTCTGCGGTGAGTCGCGTGGCCGTGCCATTTTTTCGTATGGCAGTTCCCTATATTAAAAAAATAATTGGAAAATACTTAGAATGCAAAGCTGTGTCTACGGGTGGGAATATACTCGGTAACTTCCTAGCCAGCCAGATCGTAAAAGAATCTGCTAAGGAGAAAGTTACGACACTTTGACCGATATTCACGATAAAATACAGCAGACTGGAAGTGGAGGTATAAAAAAGCGTAAGTCTAAAACTACTGGAGGTGGACGTATAAAAAGAGAAAGTCTAAAACTAAGAAAAAGATTTTTAAAAAAGGCAACAAATTGAAAAAAAATATTTTAGACTAGTATAAATAGACCTGCGTACGTCTGAAATGACATAACGATGACTCGACACAGTCGCATCATAGCATTTTTGCATCCGCAGAGTTGCCATTGTCTTTTATCACCTTTAGAATTATTCTCGGTCCCACCTTCACAAATCAGTATCGAACAGACAAGATACCCGTAATTCCGGCCTATTACGACATTGTCAGCCAATCAAGTTATCGATTTTGTAATTCCCGGATCAGTAAATGAATATGTTAATCTGGCTAATACTCTGGTGTACTTGAAAGTTAAAGTTAAAAAAAAATTCAACTGCTGAACGGGATGGGGCAGTTGAATAAACCAAGAAGAGGGTGGATGGTGATGAATATATCTCCAGATTCACACAGTGAACTTTACTGGATCGTCGTTGGATGCGGAGAATATTTCGATCCCTTGGGTTTACCACCCATGAATAAGCAGAGACGTCAGGAAGGATAAAATTTGGAGGGGTGTAAACCAGAAATTTACCGACATGATTTTCCATCTAGCCAAAAAATTATGTAATTTTTCCGACCCCCCCCCCCCCCTCGCACCCTCCCATAAAAACATCCCTGTCAGTAACACTGTTATGGATTATTTGAAATGTAAAAAGCAGTCGTGGTTTAATCGTTTCCCTTTACAGAAATTTGGAACTATAGTCTGTGGATATTTTTGTGTCTATTATATTAC
>JAHWFP010132088.1:24787-39799 GCA_023313725.1 Lithobius niger | reverse complement strand
ATTAGATTTAGTTGGATCCAGGTATAAGAGATATAGAGGGCTAGATCTCGTTTGCATGAAAATATTTAACAGAATAAAGCTTATCGAGATTCTCACTACGGACGTCAATAGAATACGGATTATCGAGATCCACACTGCTGACACTCGCACACACACACACACACACACATACATGTGATTTCCCGTTCCTTTCATTATATTTAGTTAGGTCCAGGGTTAAGAGACGCAGAGGCCTAGATCCCGCTTGTATGGAAATATTGTGACTGGAAAAAACATGACGTCATCAGTACAACTGTACCTATTTGTTGAAAAGAGAGTTCGAATTATTACTTCTACAGACAATTCCGTTTCACAGACACACAAACAAACGAAAGAATTAAGATTATCGAGATTCCTACTACGACTTCTCGGTAATCTAGCGACACACAAACAAATATAACGATCTTAGTTACATAGATTTTCCTATGTTTGTTGATTTATAGTTTAATTGTGCTTCATGTGAGTGGCTATATGTGTATTTTGTGTGCATTTGTAATTTGTGGAGCAAGCAGACTCCTATACCACACGCCATGGCTGTTTGCTGTGACGTGCACATCACGTGACTGGGCTAGTCCAATCAGACGGCCAAACAGCCGTTGTTCTCGTTCGTCATTGGCTAACTCATGGTGACGTCACAGCAAACAGCCGTTGCGCATGGTATAGTAAAGGCAGTTTTTTTTTGCCGGATTTTAATGGTTTCTGTTTTAGTTCTAGTTCGTGTGAGTAATTACGTGTTCATTTTGTGTATGGATTTTTCATCTTTTAATTTTGTAAGGGTTTTACTGTTTACGGCATCTGTTTTGTGAGTGTTTGTGGGTTTAGATTTTCGTTCTGTTTCATGTGCGTGTGTATGTTGTATTTTGTGTGCGTATTTTTTTATAAATGTGCAACAGTTTTGTTTGTTTGATCAGTAAAGTTCATGAACACGTGTGCCATGGATCTGGCATGTCACAATCGTTGTTCCCTGGAATTGGAGTTCAAATTATAGTTCGTTGCGTTCGAGTGAACTCTAATCCGTTTTTATTTGTATAACTTCACAGCTGTGAGTATGGGGATACGAACTCTGTTTTTTTTTCTAAGCGGCAAAGCCGTTTTTTGTTCAGTTAATTTGTTGGTTTTGTTCGATTTATTTTTATTGGAATTAAAAATTATGGTCAATTCTTGAGTTTTGTCCATGTATCACGATAATTGGGTACATCTTTGGTGAACAGAAGCTGTCTAACAATTTTTTTAACGGTTCCAGGTTCCTAGATACATGATGAATAACAATAAAATTGCCTTTCATGATAAAATGCAAAATTTATTGGATATTTTAATGCATTTTTATAATTGAATATATGTTTGAAGCCAAGCACAACAGTCATTTGCGTCACGCTACAGCGTTCGTTGATTATTCTGATTAATGCGAAATTCTGCTGTTGCTCAAGATGTCAGCTGCCAAAACTAGAAATCTGCGTTCCATGCCTCCAGAATATAGGAATTTGAGTTTATTCCTTCAGAGCTTTGGCCTGTCGCCGTACGCCCTACTACAAAACTAATACAGAAACATAACCACAGAACAACAACAACATAGCAACATATAACCAAAACACTGTAATATCACCCAACCAGACCAATTCTGTCCACCAAGCACCACATACAGGATGATGCATTGGATACGGAGCAATAAATAGACATAAATCGCTGGAAATAATATTAAGGAAAATTGTAAATTAGCCAACAGCGAAAATCATACACTAGAAATAACGTAGTTCAGTAAGCCACCTTTATGCACTTATGTTTCGTCGGAGTGGCATGACTCGTAAAACGCAAGTGCATAAAGGTGGCTTACTGAATTACGTTACTTCTAGTGTATGATTTTCACTGTTGGCTAATTTCCAATTTTCATTAATATTATTTCAGCGATTTATGTCTATTTATTTCTCCTTTATTGAGCCTTGTGAGTGTATGATTTGTCTTCCCTCTCCATTGTCTATGGCCGAGTGAAGTTCGGTTCAATGGAGCCCTGGTCACGGTTGTGGCCTTAATAACGGGTTCAGTGAGATATCTTTATGTCAGTGGAGGATGTGGCCATAGCGATTAAGGCACTATGCAAGTGATCTGGGGGCGAACTGGGTAGCCGGTTCGATCCGGGTCATGCCACTCCGACGAAACGTAAGTGCATAAAGGTGGCTTACTGAACTACGTTATTTCTTGTGTACGCTGTTGGCTAATTTCCAATTTTCCTTAATATTATTTCCAGCGATTTATGTCTATTTATTTCTCTTTTATTGAGCCTTGTGAGTGTAAGATTTGGCTTCCTTCTCCATTGTCTATGGCAGAGTGAATTTTGGTCGAATGGAACCCTGGTCATGGTTGTGACCTTAATAATGGGTTCAGTGAGTTATCTTTATGCCAGTAGAGGATGTGGCCATAGCGATTAAGGCGCTATGCAAATGATCTGGGGGCGAAATGGGTAGCCGTTTCGAATCCGGGTCATGCCACTCCGACGAAACATAAGTGCATAAAGATGGCTTACTGAACTACGTTATTTCTAGTGCATGATTTTCACTGTTGGCTAATTTCCAATTTTCCCTAATATTATTTCCAGCTATTTATGTCTATTTATTTCTCCTCTATTGAGCCTTGTAAGTGTATGATTTGTCTTCCCTCTCCATTGTCGAGTGAATTTTGGTCGAATGGAGCCCTGATTTTCGCTGTTGGCTAATTTCCAATTTTCCTTGGAGACGGCACAACATGCAATCTGCCACTCGTCACTGCTACTCGTGCCTGCCACTCCACATTCCTGACTCGCACAAGGTGGAATCACTGCACTTCTTGTAAGGATCCGTGTACTGCGCGAGTGGACTGATTTGCAGAGTAGTGCTTAACCATTGTGAGTAGGCAGAAGATGTTCCACTGTGTATCATATGCAGGCATCGATTTGTTGCCGACCACCAGTGCCGGAGGAGCTCACCACTGCTGTGAGTAGCAGGAGAATTCTTTCCACTGTGTATCGGCTGCGCAGGAGAAGGGTCTTTGCAATTCATGTAGGCACCACTGTGAGCAGGAGAATCAACCTTTCCACTGTGTATTGACTGTACGTGAGGAGACTTTCACACTGCGTTCGAGCTTTGATTCATTGCTGGAGTTTTAAGACCAGACTTTCTCGTGACTCCACTGTGTACAAGGCACGACACACACACACACTGCGCAGTGGATATACGCCATACAGCCATCCAACGTGAAGAACACGAAGCACTGTTACTGTCTACTGGAGCAAGAGAGGCTCGCCATCACTGTGAACAGGAGGAACATCCTTTCCACTGTGTATTGACTGTACATGAAGAAAATTTCGCACTGTATTCGGGCATTGATTCGTCGCTGGATGTCTAAGACCATTCTGACAAAGTCCGATTTTCCAACTGACTCCACTGACTTTCTCGTGACTCGACTGTGTACAAGGTGCCACACACACACACACTGTCCGCTGGATATACGTTGTACAGCCAGAATAAAGATTATCGAGATTCCCACTACGGACGTCAATAGAATACAGATTATCGAGATTCACACGGCTGACACTCACTCACACACACACGCTTTGTCAGCACACAGCCAAGAGGTCAGTCTAGAGACATTACTGTTACCAACTTCTCACACCCATACATACACATGCTTTGACAGTACGTGTGCACTGCATACCACTACGCAAACCAAGATTTCATGACAAATGTTCCAAATTGTCTACCCAACTGTTGAATTTAGAATCAAGCCCGCGCCATTTTACAAAATGTTTCAGCTTTCTGGCCTTCCCTTACGTTATTTTTTTTTTACTTTTTCAATGAAGAACAAATCGGGAACGTGAGTTTTCTGCAATTCACGCATGACTCGAAGAAAAACAACCACCACCTCATGCTTACAAATCGAGATAAGTCATACTGACTCTGTCATCGAAGACTTTACGTTTCATGTAGTAGTATGAGAAAGCATCTTTGTGTTGAATATACGTTAGCATACTGTTTTCCATCATTCGAAAACCTTTGTTTACTCCTTGACTTGCTTTTTTACTAGTCAAAACATCTAAATATTCGGCTTTATCGATGCCCGAATGACGACGACAAACACCCTTACAACTGAACTTGTCGGTGGTTTCTGAAAAGCAATGGTAGGTTTTACTGCAAAGAGAGATCACACCGCTTCCTGAACATTCCATTTTAAATAAACCGGGCGTACGTTTATCGTAAGCTTGATGTTCTGGTGTGTCAGTTTTTTGGAAACCATAAATGTCTCTCCCTGTCATACTGCTCTCGCATAGCGGGTTTGATAATGTCATCCAGTGATTGTGCTGCTATTGCAATGATTCGGTATCTGTTTGACAGAGAGCAAAGCCCGAACGATCCACATATTGTAGCAAAAAAAAATCGTAATAAAATTCCAGCATGCGTAGCGTTGCATACTGGTAAACAAAAAAAAACAATATGCAAAGGTAAGTCGAATTTAAGTTTTTGCTTACTCATATTCACTTTGTGACAGTCGGGAGTTACCTCTTCCAAACGTCGAAAGAACGCAGTGTTTACTTTTTTAGAAGCTTTGACTGTATCGCAGTAAAAAACATCGTGGTGGCGTTCCTTATTAGTGGTCGATTTCCCATAAGATGAGTTACCTATCAATTTCATTGTTTTTGCAACAATAGCATTGTTACTGTCATTGTCGTCAACTCTACGTGCATCACTTACATCTGTAGTAAACTGGGAAAAACAAGCTTCGTGTTTGTACTGGGTAATTTGATAAATCTTTGAGATTTTCAGTCCGTGATCAAGATACCATTTTGCGATGGGTGTCGCCAGTAGAATTTTTCTCCATGCATACTGCTGATAAGCATGCGTCTTGGTTTTTCGGATATTCGACTATCTTTTGCAAATTTCTCCATGAAAGGGCCAGCATCAGCGGGAGAAACGTTTACATTCTTGAATATTGGAGGTAATACAGAAAAATGCTGAAGACGGTGAGGTGGTACACTAATGTCACATTCCACAATTTATTATCCCGAATAGCTTCAATAATTTCATGTTCAGTGAGTTTATATTTACTCTGTAAAGGTAAAATTGTAGTATGTTTAATAAATGCTTTGATATCTGGGTTAGCCTTCTTTTGATCTAACCATTCACACTCGTGTATTTCCTGTAGTTGGTACCCAAGATCTTTTATGTATTGTGCATTTTTTGCTGTTTTCATCAAAGCACAGGTATGGCCGTGGTAGAAACACCCGGCGTACTGGTACACCTTATTATTTTTCTTATCAACGCCATCTACTGCCAAGCGTTGAGGTCCCAGTAGTTTCTCTGTAGCATTAAATTTATTTCGAATACTTGTGCCTGTCTGATACTCACGCCAAAGCAACCATTTACGACACACAAAACTAGTTCCAGGGGATGAATCACGTTCCAGCTTAAAACCTGTTTCGATCCTTCAATGTATGCAAAACCCTACTGGCATGTCTTTAGCTATGGCCAAAAGGTACAGCGCGTTTGCATCAAAGCTTAATATACGCTGACACAACTTTGAAGTTAGACCCTAGTTTGCCACCTCCACTTCCCGAATACGGGTTACACCTGCTTCTTGGTAACAGTGAAAAACAATGGAAGGACCTCCAACTATATTGTCCTTGTACAGCTTATAAAGACCCTTTTGCTTTTCGCTGAATAAAGAAAAGGGTGTGTTAGGTGAATTTCTGAACAAATACCTAATGAAATTCCTGGCAGAGAACCGTATTTTTGAAAATGTCCAACTGCTTAGCTTTATAAAAAGCAAACATATTGTCGAGTGCTTGAATGAATGGTACAACATCATGTACATTGTACAAAATGAGAAAATCACGCATTGTTTCCATATTGTGAGAATACCACGATTGCTGGCAGTAAGCATATTCCTCTGTAGTAATGTTAGACTCCTTCAAAGTTGAATAAAATGCACTGTGTGGTGGGAGATGGTTATTGTCAAGTTTCTCCAGGGAGGTAAGCCATTCGTACAGAAAGAGCAATTTGCCAGGAGCATCCTTATTACCATATGCCCTTAAAAAATTGTCATATGATGAACCAGCAGCGAGGTAGTTTGCTGCATCTAGAAACTTCAGTTTTTCAGTTTTGATGCATAAATAGGCACGGTCACGCTTTACAACAAACTGGATTGAATCCTCTTTCTGTAATACAGGGAACAAATGTTGTTTGATGGTGTTTAGATCGTAATTTGCTGAATTGAACCCTATCACTGGTAATTTGCTGATGTAGTCTTCGAACTGCGACAGTAATCTTTGTGGTAAAGAGTTTTCCTTGCCTTTTTCAGCTTCCAAGTCGACAAGTTCTTCGAACTTGCGACGAACCCGAGCATATTTACTGCTTTGTAACTCATAACTAGCGTCACTGACTGTGTTTAAGTAAGTAAGAAACTGAATAATCAGTTGAGTAACATCACCATTAGAGATAAAACATTTAGCCTTCTCGCATCCTGGGATGTTTGATGCTATGGCTATGGAAACTGGCACGTGTACGGCTTGCCAGTGTAAGTGGAATTCTTGTCATGTGTTTCACAAGGTTTTAAAATAACCTCAAAATCATACGTTGCTCAATAAGGGAAGTAGCAGTCACACTCGTCTACAATATCCCAAAGTCATCATCCAGCAGTTCAAAAATGGTTTTAGATGGTTGGTAAACACCTCCTGGAAATACATGTTTTGTTCCGGCAGAGCAAGTACTTTCATGCCTATGCAGCTTGTACGTACTTTTCCAATGCGCTCCACAGTGTCGACATGAATATGACTGGCAATATCATGGCAGGTTGGTGATACAGCTGAAGTGGTTTTCAAACAAATTCATGTAAAGGGGTTTGTACTTTTGTAGCGCTTGGTGAACAATCTGTGCACTGGTAGAAACTTCTTCGGTTTGTTTTAATTCAAACACGATACTTGGAATAATTCTTCCAATTCAGGCAGCTTCGACAACAACACACCTACGAAATCTGTAAGTGTAATCTGTTTATGAGTAAGGTATGCTTCAAATAAGTGTTTCACAGTTTTCGCAGGGCAAAGACCAGGTTTATGCAAGGCCAAGCATCTAAAAAAACAAAGTTGGTCGTTGTATTGACTGTTTTACCACCCAGTAGTGTTTTCAGACCTTGATTATTGCTAACATATTTCGGCAAAATGACACTTGTCCCAATTGGAAAGTTCAAAGCATGTGTAACATAAACTGTTAAGTTAGGTATGAGCTCCACAAAATATTTTATGGAGGGTCGACTCGCACGTGCAGCTTCCAAAAATCCACATTTTCCAATGTGTCCAAAAATCTATCTAAATCAGTCATTTTACAAATATGTACAGGTGATTCTAGGTATCGACCGTTGTTAACACAGCTATAGTGATACGTAAGCTCCTGGGTTTCCAGATTTCTAAGAACGTAGTCAAAAGAGAAATTAAGTTTGAACAGTTTTTTGTCTCACGAATAAATCCTTAAGAACGTTTTTAAACCAAGATAAACTCAGGGTATTAATTCTGAAGTTGTGTTGTCTTGGATTTTACCATAATGATGGTGTGTTCTGATTGATCACCAATTCTTATGGTACAGTTTAAGAACATCCTGGTCTACAGCATTAGTACAACTCCCATGCCTAGGGAAAGAACTAGGATCATCAGGCATCAGGTTTAAGTCATTTGATGCAGTCGGCACAAAACGTTTCTTACAGCCGCTA
This sequence comes from Lithobius niger, assembly GCA_023313725.1. NCBI lineage: Eukaryota > Metazoa > Arthropoda > Chilopoda > Lithobiomorpha > Lithobiidae > Lithobius > Lithobius niger. The sequence goes on along the minus strand of JAHWFP010132088.1, from coordinate 32,035 downwards.
TTAGACTTGACTGATTCGGGGTGTTTACGTTTTTTTGGTGCTTTAGGCAAGTTGGTGTCATAAACAGAAGGTGTACACGTAATCCTTTTCTGTACAAGCAGTTTACCTAATGCTGCATGACGTTTGTGTGTTTGCACATGTTTGTTGTGCACATCCTTAACCCCTAAATCCTTTGCTACAGATGTCACAGTTGAATACCACACTCATGTGTGATTTTTTGTGTCTTTCCATATCATCTAGTCTGTTAAAAGATTTGGAGCACACGGAGCATGAATACTTTACACCTATGTGCGCTGTAGAATTGTGGCACTGGAGAGTCATTCGATTATTAAAATGCTTATCACACACATTACAGATAAATTTTCCTGAATTCTTCATTTTGTTTTACTGTAGTTTAATAATTTGCTAAATAAAAACGAAAACCAATGACAGTTGTTGCTTTGAAAACAAACAAAAGACAAAAAAAAATAATAATTCCAACTTAATCCCAAATAGTCAGTACATTGATTGGTTTTAGACTGAAACAAATTACTCAAAACAAATCCGTATATTCAACACTATACGTTTCACCTACTTTTTTACACAAAGGGTGGGTCGCGCAACATCATACGATTTTTAACATTGACGGATCGAGGAATGATGGGTCGATGAACGAAAAGCTCGAAGAGCAGCCGAATAGCGTGGCTGGCAGAGAAAGAGAAATGAAGAATGATACTACCCCAGCACTTATATAGAAGGACAGAAGGACTACACCCGCGCATACACAGAGGAATCACTACGGGACAGGCAAGGAAGCCAACTTTTTTTTCTGGAAGAAACAATGAGAGCCCAAAAGAGTGCTTAAACGGAAAACAGGTAATGATATTTTCGTGGAAACTAAAAAGAAACATATCCACACATTTCCCTGAAAGAAGCAATGAGAACCCAGGATAGTGCTTGAATAAAAAATAGGTGATGGTATTTTCATGGCGCTTAAATAAAAAACAGGTAACGGATATTGTCGTGGCAACTAAAAATAAACATCCACACGTTTCTCTGCAAGAAGCAATGAGAACCCAGGAGAGCGCTTAAAATGAAAAACAGGTAATTGATGTTTTTAGTGGAAGAAAAAATGAAATCACTGACAGTTGTTGCTTTGAAAGCAAACTAAAGAAAAAAAATAATTGCCAGCTTAATTCGAAATAGTATATTGATTAGTTTTAGAATGAAACAAATTACTTAAAATAGTTTCAACACCAACGTTTCACCTACCTACTTATCTCATAAAACAACGAACTGGAGTTACGACAGACCCGATGATAACAGAAGTCCAGCTTCAATTGCCGTAATTACGTTGTGTCCCATCCACCCTACCACAAACGTGTCTGGGCGTCTATTTTTAGACGACGATGAGTTCATTATTCAAAATAGAGGGGATGGTGATGTCATCGCTCGGGTTGTCAGCCACCGTGATAAGCGACAGACGCGGACGAGTGACTTTCATTAAATAATTTACCTTAATTACTTTAATTTACATATTTCATTACTTTAATGAAGAGGTAATAACGCAGTTTACTCCCATAGACCTCTGTGTTAAAAACTTCCATAGACTTAACATTAACCACCATCAAGAACAACTCAAAAAAAAACCCATAGGGTTTAACATGTAACCGCCACTGAAATAAGGTTTGAAAAGCCCTAATATACTACTGACGAAGGTTTGGGCCTTTAAGGTCTTTGTGCATCCCCTCCTCGAGTATGCAACCCCGGTTTGGTCCCCATATTTGACACGGACATTGACCTCTTGTAGTGACTCATCCTGCCTCAGCTCCTGCCAACGTCAATATAGGACGACCTGGTGCTGGGACTGATGACCCAGCATCTTGATTCCCTTTAGCTGAGCCTGGATGACGATCTTAAGTGTGCCGTGCCTCTATTATTAAAACTCAACTCATTGTATTGTTGTGTATTCCGTAATCAAATCAATTGTTAAGCATGTGCATTGCCTTGCCAACGTATTGTTAATTTTAAGTAATACGATAATTTCATTCCAAGCCCCATTTGATCCCAAATCGTCCGTAAGTAATCTTTGGCTTATCAATTAGAAATTTGTTCCTTTCTGCCCCAATTTCCCCAGTCCTCCACACTTAAGCCATCATGTCCCTGTTATTCATTATATTTAGCCATCACATTAACATTTATTAAGAACTGTTTGGTTAAGTCGTGGCAGGCGAAGCTATGTGTAAAATCCAGCATTGAAACATCAAATATTGAACCCAACCAAATGTCTTCTTAATTATTGAATTTCGTACATTGAACCATCCCCACACTTTAGTATTATCACGTTAGGGTCGCCCACTCCCCCAAACCTCTACATTTTTGGTGCATCGGCCGGGAATCGAACCCGGGCCGCCCGCGTGGCAGGCAAGCATTCTACCACTGAACCACCGATGCACCAAAAATATAGAGGTTAGGGGGAATGGGCGAGCCTAACGTGATAATACTAAAGTGTGGGGATGGTTCAATGTACGAAATGCAATAATCGATTTGGGATCGAATGGGGGCATGGAATGAAATTATGGTATTACTTAAAATTAACAATACGTTGGCAAGGCAATGCACATGCTTAACAATTGATTTGATTACGGAATACACAACAATACAGTGAGTTGAGTTTTAATAATAGAGGCAGGGCACACTTAAGATCGTCATCCAGGCTCAGCTCAAGGGAATCAAGATGCTGGGTCATCAGACCCAGCATCAGGTCGTCCAATATTGACGTTGGCAAGAGCTGAGGCAGGATGAGTCACTACACTCTTTGAGCACGTTTAACATAGGTTTACAAAAGGCTTAGCTGGCATTCGTGAGGTTTGCTATGGGGAGTACCGTGATACGTTGGGCCTGGAACTCCTTGAAATTCGTAGAATTACATTAGAACTCTTCTTAACATTTAAGATTTTCTATGTGCTTATATCTCTGTTGATTTGCCGTTTTTTGACTACGCACCTTACCACTCACTGTCCCCCTTTGTCATGTTCAAAGTCGTCGAAATTTTTTTTCGGTCCGGGTCATCCCAATTTGGAATGTCCTTCATGCGGAGACTGTAAATGCTACATCTGAAGCAGGATTTCGTAGGTTATTGCTTTTTGAACAACTTGATAAATTTCTGAACCGGCCGATTATGACATGCACGAAAATACTGTCATTTTACTTTTAACCAGGAACTGAGTTAAGTGGTCCCAAGCCCTTCTTTACCCTTCCACTGTGTGGTAAATTGTATTATTATTCTACTACTAGAGGAAGCCCGTGCTATGGTCATGAAATCCCAGGGCTCACCATTTAAAGAATGTGCACACTGAACCCTCTTTGCATGAAACAATTTTTCTGTGGGAAGTAAATAAACAAGCTTTCGTAGAACAAAGTTGAAACCTTTAGCACGGATGCTTTGGCATGGCTGGTGTTAGATGCACCATTTCCTATATTCTGGATGTTTCTGGAAGTTTCTTCCCCACTCCCCATTCCCACTCCCCACTCCCAACTCCCCAGTCCTCAATCCCCACTCCCACTCCCATTTTCGCGCACACTGGCTAAGTAACGCTTTCACGGAATTAAGTTTCTTCAATCCAATTTTTGCGTACACTGGATGACAAACACTGATTTTCGTTCACTTCGCTCACTCAATCAGCGCATCCATGGCTCAAATCACTGGATGCACCGTTTTAAAAATTGGCATGCTGAAGTATCGTTCCCAAGCACAACGCAGCAGGAGCCAGTTTTCCCGGAGCTCAGCTCTGAAAGCCTTCATCTGCGAATTAAATAAGCACGGATCCTTTGGCATTTTTCTTTTCTGGGAGTGGAAGGAAGTAAATCGGCGGCCTATGGTCGCCTAACAATGGCTTATTATTGTTTTGTTTTCTCTTGCAGAGGTTTGACTGTTGAAGACTATTTTGCAAGATAGCAAAATAGCAATGCTCAGCCTCGTGCTCAGCAGTGATTATTGTTGTTCACTTTAAAACAATTCAGCTCAGCTGTGAATGCCTTCAGCTGCAAATTAAGTACGCCATTACATCGTTTCCAGCTGCCAATTTCGAGTACAACGCAGCTTAGTCTGATTTAAACCTATAAGCATTTAGCTGAAACATGGATTCTTTCATTTTACCCATCAACGGTTTGGACGATAGTTTACAATCCTTAGCACGTGCACCAGGAATTATTAGGCACCGTAGCAAAGACATTACACGTGCACAAAAACAATGAGAACCGATTAAACTGACTGTCCGGCCTTTTGCTCGTTTCTTATCGGCTCAGCCGGGATTCTGAATTATCATACACGGCGATAGCCGTATATACAGGATGGGGCAGAAAGGACGGAACACCCTTGGCAATCAAAGATGGTTAATGTTAGGATAATGAAACTTTGCATGGTGTGTAGGCGACCAGGGAGCTAACTAATCATGAATCGATTACTGACCTTGACGCATATTTTCAAGGTCATCGTGATGCTAACTTTTTAAGTATGCTTCGTAGAACCCCAGTGTAAATTAGAAACTTGTAGACAGTGGCATGGCATGGCCAATGCAAAAAACAGAACAATATTCGGTACGTTAGTTTAGGAGTTACGGGCATTACAAGAATCATTCTGTTGTGCTGGCCGAGTGGCTTTCCTGCCAAACAGTTCTGTCAGGCTCTTTCGTACACCATGCATTGTATTGGTAGGTAATCGTGTTGGCAGCATACGCAAATTGGCATAATTCATTAACCGTGATCAGCTCTGAAACAAAATCAGAAATGTTAACCCGAGGGAGGAACAGCATTAATTTCATTTCTAGACGACCACGGTGGCTAAACTATGCCAACTTGTATAAGATGCTGCAGTTTGCAGCACCATTCTGTTTATACGTGTAATGTAGCAGGTTGTAATGTAGCAGGTTGTGTTGAGCTAGTGTCGAGTCATCAGTGTGTCAGTTGCTGTTTGTTTCCAAGCATGCTTCATGTACTTTGAGGACCACTGAACTTAATTTTACACTCACTGTTTGGCAGGAAAGCTACTCGGTCATCACAACAAAATGATGCTTGCAATTTTCGTAACTCCTGAACTAGCGTACCGAATTTCGTTCTGTTTTTTGCAATGGCCATGCCTTGTCAATGTCTACAAGTTTCTAATTTAAACTGGAGTTCTACGAAGCATGGTTAAAAGTTAGCATCACGATGACCTTGAAAATATGCGTCAGGTCAGTGATCGATTCACGGATAGTTGGTCCCCCGTTCGCTAACATACCATGCAAAGTTTCATTATCCTAACATTAACCATCTTTGATTGCCAAGGGTGTTCCGTCCTTTCTGCCCCACCCTGTATATGATTGAAGTCCTCTCTCCAGCAAAACTAAAACTAACAATTTCTCCGTTTCTATTCAATACATTTTGACCAAACTTGGCCAGATAGTAGATAGCAACTTTTCCTAATTTTACACCAACTTTTATGCAATTCCGTGCAAGAGTAAAAGTAGGGAGCCACACGGAAATTTAAAAACTGATCACTTGTTGTTGTTGTTCTTCTTGTGTGACACGGTTTCAGAAAAAAAATTACTGCACCTATCTAAAATCTGAAACATGATCTTAGCCAGAAATTTCCCTCGGCTTCATCCATAGAGAGACCACTTTTTCGATTGGTCCATCCATTCCGGAGTTACGGGTCCATGAACGATCATTTTGATTGTTTTACATTATTTTAACCATTGTAATTTGGGAACAATGCCACTCAGCAAACTCCAGATCCATTCTTCGTGCACGTGTTATGTCTTTGCTAAAAAGTTCATTGTTGAAGGGCAAAATGAAAGGCCTTGAGTGAAAATGTGTTTTGAGTGAAAATGGCGGACGATGTGGATGCCTTGCTGAGAGAGCTTGTCATAGACAAAATATTGGCAAGCAACGAAGTAAATACTGGTGTTGTCACAGCTGAGAAGTTTGTGCAGGTGATGAGCAGGGCGGAGCAGCGTGGGATTTCGGAAGCAGATGTCAGACGGTACGGCGTGAGTGAAAGGGGTATTGAATGGGGAGCCCAAAATGCTGAAGGAGGACAACAATGCAGAGACACGGAAAAAGAGGATGTACTGCAAGCGGTAACCAAGCTGTTTAGCACGGCGGCGAGGAGCGGTACAGGGGAGCAAAGGAGTAGTGATGACAACGAAGGCGGTGAAAAGCAAGAGTACTCGCGGAATCTGAAATCCTTGAAGAAGCAGTATGGAGGAGGCTTAGCTAACATTAAGATGCCACTTTCCGTAGTGCTTGTCTGTGACCCAAAAAAGCATCCGTTACTGGCGCAAGTGTACTTTGCTGTTGAAGCGGTAGTAGGTGCAGCAGAAATTTCTGCTGTAGGACCACTTCGTGGAGGTGGAGCGTTTGAAGTGGAGCTCAAGTCTCGTGCTTCGAAACAGGTGCTACTAAAGAATAACTTTACGATTGAGGGGAGCACAGTAGAGGTTTTCGATTTGCATGAGCAAACTATACAGGCACGTCTGCACTGGCTTCCCAGAGGCGTTACACCTGGTGAAATAGACAGGGCGTTCGGCAAGATTGCAGTGCTTGAGACACACGCCTTTGAAAAGCTTGTTATTAGGGGTCGCGCTGTGTGTGAGACGACCGTGAGGCAGATAACCCTGCGTCTCAAAGACTTTGCGTCGATTGATGATGTGCCGGATGTTGTCATCGTTCGTGGCATCCCATCGTTGGTGATTGTAGCAGATCGTGCGCCCAAGTGCCTCCGTTGCCATATGCGTGGGCACTTCAGACGAGCCTGCATGAGCCGCGCGTGCAATGTGTGTGGTGTATGGCGTGATCCCAGGCAACTTTGCGAACACTTGGCGGCGAAGGATCAAGAGGATGAGCGACGACGGTTGAGCGTCGCCTGTGCGGGTCGTTCGCAAGATTGTGGTCTACCGTCCCTGGGGCTGAGTACCTCGACAAAGAGCACCACGGCTGCTGTGCCAGCTCAACAGTTCCTGAGTACTTCAGCGGTTTCTGTGCCGGTCGCTCCAGCTGTACCGGGCAAAAGTTCTGAGCAGGAAGTGGATTCTCAGCCAATGCAGTCGCAGCAAGTAGCAGTGAGTGAAACTGATGATGGGAACTGGGTCATGCCACCGGCGAAGCGGCACCGAAGTGGCGGAAAGAGGAAACGGGGAAATTCGTCCAAGGAAAGATCTGACCAAGTCAGTGCTGTGCACTCACAGAGTGGTGAAGTGGGTGCTGATGTGAGCCAAAATAGTGATCACA
>JAHWFP010132088.1:423-24687 GCA_023313725.1 Lithobius niger | reverse complement strand
ATCGGTATCAGAGAGTGATGTGAATGTGATAAGTGATGTGGAAGGCGTCAGTGCTGTATCAGTATTGCCGGGTCTTATTACCGGTGGTCCTGATCCTAACCTAATGTTGCTGTCGTCGTCTAATGTTGATGATGAAATGAGTATCGCATTTTCTGAAGAAAGTTCACAGTTAGGTGAGGTGGGAGGAGGCTATGAGTAGTGCTAAGACGCAGGTCTGAGTTGTTTCTATTTCCTGTGCTATAACTTCCTGGTCACAATGTTTACGCATGTTACAGTTGCTACTTGGAATGCGAGAGGCTTGCAGGGAAGGGTTGTTGAAGCTGAACAGCTTTTACGTCATGCAGATATTTTAGGGGTGCAGGAAGCTGGGGGCATGCAGGCTTTTGATGCTTCGGCCTTCCGTGCGGATTTTGTGCACTCAGGGCACAAAGTCGGCATTTTCATTAAGTGGTCTGTACCGTATTTTGCTGTTACCTTGCAGCATAGTGTTTTGGGGATTGATGCGTGTGCTATCAAAGTGTGGCTTTTGTCTCAGTGGGTAACCATTGTGTTTTTGCATGCTACTGGCAATCCAACAAGTAATGAGTGGGAATCCTGGTTTCGGCAGTTGGGATCTCCTGCTATTATTGGAGGAGATTTCAACGGTCACCATTTCGACTGGGATGCAACTCATGTTGACGCCAGGGGGCGTCGATTGGTGGTAGCGCTTGACAGGTGTGGTCTCAGTGTTTTGCACGCTGGTTCACCAACCTTTACTAGGTGGCAAGGAGGTACTTTGCAAGAATCGGTGTTAGATTTCTTTGTGTGTGCGCCGGCATTAGCCTCATCCTTTCGTGCTGTGGTGTCAGATGATCAACGCGGTAGTGATCACTTTCCGGTTTTGTTGCAGCCACTTAACAAAGGTACTGTGTGCGCGCCGCAGGATAGGCGTCGCCCGTCTGTTGACTGTGGCACTTTTGCGGGATGGATGTCTTGGTATCTAGGCAAGCGTAGTACGGTAAGGTATGAACGTGCCATTTCGGTGACCCCTCACCCGGCTTGGTGGACGCGAGCCTGCCAGATTGCTGTTCGCGATAGGCGGAAAGCTCATCGGAAATGGAAACGGTCTCCATGCGAAGAGCGCTGGCTGATTTATCGTGCCACCGCCAAGGAGTCTGAGTTCATCATTCGCCGCGAGAGGCAGACTTATGGTGATCGGCTGTGCTCAAGGGTTGGGGCGGCTGTGACTGCTACGCGAGCGTGGCGTGAGTTGCAGCATCAGGGACAGAAGCTGAAGGTAGCTTGGGTCTACGATACGCGTTTTGTTGCCACCTCCCGCACGGTGCTGAAGGGTGAGGACATGGCTGATGCGTTCAATGAACGCTTTTCGAGCGTTTATGCTCTACCAGCTGGAGTTATGCCGCAGCACAGCCCTACTGTGCGACATTCGCGGATTGGGGATGCATGCTGGGATCAGCAAGAGTTCCATGCTGCACTGGCGAAGTGCAAGTGTCATAGTACACCAGGCATTGATGGAATAACGTATCAGCAACTCATGAGTCTGTCGCAGGAAGCCAAAGGTAGCCTCCTGCAGCTCATGCAGGAAATTCTTGAGGGAGGAAGTGTTCCGCAATCGTGGATGTTTACTGTCCTTGTACCTGTGCATAACGCTGGTAGTGACAAATCCAGCATTCTCAGTTATCGTCCCATTGCTCTTTTGTCAAGTTTACGCAAGGTATTTGAGCGCATGCTGGTGCGTAGACTTAGCTGGCATGTGGAATATTACAACTGTCTGTCCCCGATTCAGTTTGGGTACAGGCCTGGCAGGAGTGCCCAGGATGCTGTCCTGTACCTTCTTACGAGCATACGAGAGGCATGGATGGTTGGCAATACAGTTGTAGCGATCTTTCTAGACATTAAAGCTGCATACGATACCGTGTCACTTGCGTGGGTCGGTGAGACCATGGAGAGGATGAGTGTCAGCCCGCTCCTCAGGAGTGCGATCCTGTCACTTCTCGGCAAACGTAGGTTCGTCACGCGTGTTAATGGCTGTTGGTCTTTGGAGCGCAGATTGAACGGGGCCTCCCGCAAGGGAGCTGTCTCAGCCCGACTCTTTTCGCCCTCGCGATCAATGATGTTCTTGTGGAACTAAGTCTCTCGTCGAACATAATTTGCTACGCTGACGATGTTGCAGTGTGGTTTGTAGGGAAGGATGTCCTTTCGCTTGCTGAGCATGCACAGCATGCTCTTGACCTGGTTGCTGATCGTTTGGCAGAGAGAGGCCTGCACTTAGCTCCTGCCAAGACGGAGGTAGTTGTGTTTTCAAGAACCCGTGCTATTTGCAATGCAATGCCCACACTTGTTATTGGCGGGGTTCATGTGCGGCCGACGTCCCAGGTCAAGTATCTGGGAGTGCTCCTGGATTCAGAGCTGACATGGAATGCGCATGTGTCCAGGCTTCGTCTCAAAGTGCAATCCAGGATGTCAGTTCTTAAGGCGCTTGTGAGGCACACGTTTGTGACGCGTGGAGAACTCTTGGCGGCATATAGGACTTTTGTCAGGGCGAGTCTTGATTAACACCTTCCATTTCTGGTGTTGTCGCGTCGCCATCTGCGGCAACTGCAGACTACAATCAATGAGTGTCTTCGGGTGGTAACGGGCTGTTTGCTGTCGACACCAGCCCAAGCGCTATGGGTTGAGTGTGGTGAACCGCCCCTCGAAAACAGAGCCGTAGAGCTTTTAGCTGCCTTATGTATGCGCAACTTGAGTAGGGGTGAAAGGGATCCAGTTGGGCAAGTCCTGCATGACTACCGGAAACTTACTGACAGAGCACGCTGCCTGCTTGGTGTGGCGGGTAGCGGTGTGTCTACTCTGCTTACTGTTTCGGGGCACTGTTTTAACATTGGCTGGGCCAAGCCATTTTGCCCGTGGGTCTGGTGCCCGCAGCTGCTGCGGGTCTTTGATAATATCAGTGTTGACTGTGAGGTATATTGTGACGCTTCGTTTGTCCCTGCTACTCAGCGGGGCGGGTTGGGTGTTTGTATTCCTTCACTCAAGGTGACTCTCAGGAGGAGTATACATTTGGCCACCTCAAGTACGATGTGTGAATTAGCGGCAGTTTCTGTAGCGCTCGATGTTGCGATTGACCTGGACTTAACGTCCTTTGCGATTGTGACGGATTCGCTTGCTAGTGTGGGCTGTCTGCGAGATGCGTTTCGGAGCCTTAGTGTTACGGACCCAATAGTCTACACTATTGGCTGGAAGCTGTGGACGGCTCTGTGTCGTGGGACTGTTGCTCTGCGCTGGGCGCGTGGGCATGCTGGAGTGGCTGGGAACGAGTTTGGGGATGGACTTGCGCGTGAAGCAGTCACTCATGGTGCACCTCCGGTTTCACAGGTAGTATCTGCAGCCACCATGCGCCCCTTGCTACGCCAGTGGCTCTTGCGGCAATGGCAAGAGGAATGGGTGGCGCATGACAAGGGCAGAACGCTGTTTCGGGTACAGCCTGTCTGTGGTGTGCGTTCTGTCATGCACAAGTTGGGTTATGCTGAGGCAAAAGTGCTTTCGAGACTGAGGACAGGCCACTCCCTTCTGCGTGGCCACCAATTTCGGTTTGCATGGGTGGACACTCCGCTGTGCTCTTTGTGCAAAGTGGAAGTTACACCAGAGCATTTCATTGCTGTGTGTCCCTTGTATGCGAACTCTCGTGTCTCAATAGTCAGGTTTTTGGGGCGGCTCCGACAGTTGACCAGCTATTGTCGACGGCACCAGCCAAGCAAACGTTGTGTCGGCTGCGATGTCTAGCCAGGTTTTGCAAAGCAACAGGAGTAGCGGTCTAGCATTTGCTCTGTGTGATTCCCGCCTTGGCCTTGCAGTCTCTTTGCGGCGGTCCCATCCAGAGATCACGCGGTGTGACCAGGTAAAGTGTGGTGTGTTTATTGGCAAGGGAAGTGCATTCAAGAGGAGGAGTGGACCCCATGCATCTGTGTGAACAAGCGTTGTGTTTGGTGTGCTCTGTATCGCAGTAGACGGTGATGACCTGCTCAAGGAGCTGTGCGTCATGGTTGCCCAGCGGATAGAAAGAGACAATAGTGGTCAGTGGAACAGTGATATGAGGATTTGTGGTTGATTTTCGTGGTATTGATTTGCAGCGGGGAGTTGCAGTGGGGATTTGTGGTTGAGATATCTGGTTGTGGTTTGTGTTTGTGTTGATTTCGTTGGTTTATTTTTAGCATTTGTACTTAGGAGCGTACGGTGTGAGACCACGGCTTCTGGGAAATAAATGAAATGAAATGAAAGGCCTTGGTATTTTGGTTTGTATTTGGTATTTTGGTGGTTTTGGTTTGTATTTGTATTTGTATTTAAGTTTGCAGAGCGTATGGCTGCGGGCCAAGGCTCTTATTAAATGATCGAAAGGCCTTAAGGCTTTAAGTTGTGCTAAATTGTGTAGTGTTGTGTGGTGCTGGTTTGGTTGGAGTGGCACTGGTTTGTATGGAGAAGTCTGTGCAGTGTTAGTTACATAGTTACATAGTTGTATGTAGTTACTGTTTAGTTTTGCAGAGCGTACGGCTATGGGCCACGGCTCTTAATAAATGATCGAAAGGCCTTAGGCATTTGAATGTTGTGTGTGATATTTTGGTTCTGTTGCATGTGACTGAGATGCTGTTGTGTAGCTCTGTTAATGTTTATTACTGTATTAGATGAGTAGGGGCGTACGGTTCTGGACCAAGGCTCCTAGAAATAAAAATGAAAATGAAAGGCCTTAGGGCCTTAGAGCTTCGGGCCGATAACCAGGAGTGGTTACTGCTCTTTATGCCCTTTGAAACCCTTTAAAAGAATCCGCTTGCTAAAACCCTTTGAAAGAATCCGGTTCACCGAAACACTGGAACACCGGTTCTCGTCAGACCACCGAAGTTAAGCAGCATTGACCCCGATTGGTAATTGGGTGGGTGACCTGGGAATCCATTCCGGGTGCGGTTACCGCTCGCTAAAAAACCCTTTGAAAGAATCCGTGTTTCAGCTAAACGCATATAGATTTAAACCAAACTAAGCTACATTGTGGCCTCGAAATTGGCAGCTAGAAACGATAGGATGGCGTATTTATTTCGTAAATGCAGGCTTTCAGAGCTGAGTTGAATTGTTTCAAAGTGGCCAGCAACAATGCATGCATAAACAATGCATACATAAACCTTTGTAGCACGACGCCATAGCTGTGCAAAAGGTACACGGATTACTAACAAAACGTCAAGTGTGCCGTAAAAAACGGTGTTATATGATTGAATTTTCACTTACTTGTTAAAATGTACACGGATAAAATTTGGATGATTTTTAATGAAATAATCAAATGTACAATTGAGAAAATTGCATCTGTTTAAGTGCTGTTGTGCTTTACCTATCATATATTTAAAACGTGAAGCACAACAGCACTTAAACAGATGCCATTTTCTCAATTGTACATTTGATTATTTCAATTAAAAATCATCCACATTTTATCCGTTTACATTTTAACAAGTGAAACTTCAATCATATAACCCCCTTTTTTACGGCACTTGACGTTTTTGTTAGTATTATGTAGATTATTATTATCAGACCAAAAACCCAAAAGAGTGAAAAAAAACCCGCCAAGTTTCGCCTTTAAAAGTAGTGATATCAAAACCAACGTGGCTAGCACCAAGTTTCCAGCTTAGAATAACAAGCCAACACAACACCCGACCACTACCACCACCTAAGAAAAAACAACTTGGCGCGTGCTCTTCTTAATTGTTTGTAGCTTTTTGCATTTTTGTTGTTTCGTTGCAGAACAGGACATTTATTCTTTTCCTTTTACTAGACTTCTTTCTCTTCAAAATGGTGTAGCAATCCATTTTGTTGGTTCATGTGTACGACCATTAGTTTCCTTCATATCACTTTGGTTGTTGGTGTGATCCTGCGGAAATAACTTAATTCAGATGCTAATAAGTTGTTGATTTGGTATTTGAGCGCAAATCCATGGATATTCAGAGTTATCTACTGTTTTATAATACTGTTTTCTACTATTTTTGGGTTAATTTTTAACTGTAGAGTTTTTGTTCATCAAACATGGTATATCTGTGGGTACGTACTTATGTTTGTAAGCGGGTGGATAAAACTCTTATATAGGTTTGTGGGCAGAATGTTAAGTGAGCAAGTGAGAGAGTGTGTATGTTTGTTACCTTAGTACGTGTCGTTAAATTTCGAGATCATGCGCCAAGTTGTGTTTTCTTAGGTGGTGGTAGTGGTCGGGTGTTGTGTTGACTTGTTATTCTAAGTTGGAAAATTGGTGGTAGCCATGTTGGTTTTGATATCACTACTTTTAAGGCAAAACTTGGTGGGATTTTTCACTCTTTTGGGTTTTTGGTCTGATATCACTTCTTTTGTTGGTTTTATGTTTATGGGTCTGTATTACAGATTTCCTCGTTCACCGTTTTTCCTGTGCCTCTTGTTTATTATTAGTATAGTATGTCTTCTTGGACACTACTAACTTTTAGACTTGCTCTCCAAGTGCGATATTTAATGTGTAGTTTTTTATGTTTTCCTCCTGATATTTCAAATTGTTCAAGATCTGGACGATACAACAGTCTTAACTGATTATATTCGACTAAGGCCGGTTCTTGGGCTCGTATTGATTGTGGATCGAAATTAATTAAATGGACACCTCCTAATTTTTTTACCCGAGAAAGAGCTACATAAGCCTGGCCACAAGAGAAAATTGATGTTCCAATATCAGTGAGTTCTGAGGATAAGCTGAGACTTTGACTTTTAAGAATTGTGATAGCAGCTGCTCGGATAATTGGTAATTGTCGTCTATGAATGAATATTCGTTCCATTAGCAGAATTTTGGTTGTGATTGGCTTAAGTTTGTGTTTTACGTTGTAAGGAGTATTTCTGTTGAAATCTATTGTCACAGTGTCAATTTCATTTTGTTGATTATTGTGGCTAACTTCTAAAGTAAAACCAATAGCCCCATTCACCAGTCCTATTGTAGCATCCATGTTTCGTCGTAACATAACTTTCGCTCCAACTTTTATTACAATAATCTTTTCCAAGCTAGCTGTTCTTGTACTGTCTTCTCCGTACCTGATCAGCAACTTTTTAACTTTTGGCTGTAGGTATTGCGGATCATCAAAGCTGTCTTTTGCTACCAGTAGGATTTCGTCTGAGGTTATTTGTTTTAGCATGGCATCAACTTACACATGCGTCGAGTTGGTAAAAGACATACGCTGCATGGTGGTAGCGTGTTTAGGTAGTGGGCAATTTCAGTTAGCTTTTCTTCGAGATTTGTACTCAATATTGGAATAAGTTTATCCTGTGAAGTTCTTATAATAGCAGGAGTTAGTAGTCCTACTCAAATTTTGTTGAGCATAGTAGCATAAGAAAGATCAGTTTGTTGTCGCATGTTGATAACGAGTTCGTCATATGTAAATACTTCTGTCCACAAATTTATGACATTGAGAGCTCCTAAGTACTTTATGGTTTGTTTGGTTGTTAATTTTACAAACGGAGACGGTGCATGACCAGGGTAAGTTGTAGTAAATCACCAAATACCAGCATGTTTTTGCCGAACCACCCATTTTCATCATCTTTGCTGTCAAATATTTCGGACAGTCGTAAGTGAATATACATTAACGTAATGTTAGAAACCATAGAAATTTCATCAATTATTAAGAGATGAATGTTACCTAATTCCGTTCTTAGTACTTTTAACACCTGATCAGAAAGAGGACGGTCTGGAGGTGTATGACCATGTACTAACTGGTAGCTGCAGAAGTCTGTGGATTGTTATACCTTTCACATTGAATGCTGCGATGCCAGTTGGCGCCATTATTGCTACATCTTTTTGTACATTTGCCTCAAGCCAGACTTTTAAAACTTATATTAAAAAGGATTTTCCTGTCCCACCAACTCTGCTAATAAACTGACGAAGAATTTCGTTGTGTGGCTCTCCATTTTTAATAATACCGATAATATTCTCAAAAACTGGTTTTTGGTCCATAATTAACTTACTGACCATAGTCTGTTAGTCACATTCTTCAGTTTAGTCGTCATTCGTGTCTCTGAATGGCATTGCTCCTCGGACTTCAACAGGTTGGAATACTGCTAAGTTTTCATGGCTTTGGACTAGTATTTCGTTATTGTCAGTTTCGTATTGCTTGATTCGTGTTTGAATAAGGTCATTGACTTGGTCAGTGGCTTTTTTAATATACGTGAGATGTTGTTGACATTGAAGGGCATCTAGAACTTCATTCTGAACTGCATGAAAAGCCACGAGATACTGCGCCAGTGTTTAAACATCAATAGTAAACCGTAGAAATATTTTTTCCGGTTCCTCATTGAGATCATACTTGTAATGATTGATCAGATGAGGCCGAGCACGTTTCTTTAAAAATAATCCATTTTCCATCTCGTATGTTTCATATTTGTCTGACATTGATTTAACTTTCTGAATATCATAATTTCGGTAGACATCATAAAGACGCCAAGTTTATAATTCCCTTCGTCTTAATGGATAATGATCGTTTATCTAGGATGGTAAGAAAATACCTCTTGATTCAGGTGGTAGTTTTGAAATCTCGTTACGATTCTTCAGACGTCGGCTACGAACCATGTTAATGTCTTACCATTTGATGGTTGTTTATGAATCAGTTCCATAAAGACCAAGCCCGAGTAATGTGTCACTGGCTTCGAGAGCACCACATTCTCTGTGGTTCATGCTTCTTAGTCCAATGTTGTACAGTCGACTGCATAACGATTTTGTAGAATTGATTTCAGTAAATGTTTCTTGTGCATGGCTTTGTTCACTTTTCGTGGTGTATTTTGTTATGTACCGGTTGAGTATTGCAGTCTTTTCACTTACAAACTGAATATCCATGTTTCCTGGCCAAGCTAACAAAATTGCTGGATTGTAGTCATTTATGTTTACTTCATCAGGCTGGCGAGGCAAGTCATACAATCGGCTATTGTGTTTTAATGTCTTGCGTGCAGCAATGGAAATTGAAATGTCACATATCACTAGTTCGTTGGTCTTGGAAAAGAAAACCGACAAATTTTACAAAACCCACTCTTGGTCTTTTTGTTTCAGAGACAGTAAGAATTGTGTTTGTGAGTTTGGTATTTTGTAACTCGTTCATAAAGTATGGGAGAAAGAACTTGATTTGGTTTGGAACACGTTACGTACTTAATTATAAAAGTTGCAACTTCTTCGTTTGAAGATATATTTAGTATAGGGGATTTATCAACCCAAATTAGTAAGTGAAAATGCTGCATGCCTTTTCCTTGATATTCCCGTCACCAGAAGTAGTGGGTGACTTTACCAATAGGGTTAACAGATGATGGAATAAACTCCAACATTGCGTGAAATTTATTATCTATGAAGCGAGATGTTGATCCATGGCTACCAGTTCAGCCACTGGTTTGTTAGCAGCCGTGGGTCCACTGACGGTACGGATGTATTGTGCTAATCGTCCCACTCGCATTCACTGGGACTTAATGTCAAGAACCAAGTCGCTGGACCGTAATTTTGGCTCATGCAATTTAAATCACTTCTTGGATGTTTCAAGAATTATTCCGTATTTCGAAGGCGCCCAAATATTGTGGTAAGGTCGCCTTCAAGCTCGTCTTTTTCCACTTTCTGTGTGCACATACCAGCTGACATGTGTTCTTTATTTTGCATATTAAGTCTATGAAATATGCCCGCAGTCAACTAGCGCATGTTTGTGTCATTGAGGAGGTAAAACATGTATTGCTGATTCAAACGAAATTGTGAATTTGTGGACATCAATCTTACTTTAATAAAATCGCTTGCATTTAAATGAATTCCTCTGCGTTCTGCTTGTCCATGTTTTCCATGGGGATATAAATCAGGGAAACATTTCAAGTCAAGATGTGGATCTCGCGGATCAATAGGAATGTTTGTAAATTTCAACATTTGATAGACTGAGGTAGCCATTTGATTAAATCTTTTTTCATGTAAAGGATAAATTGTGAATTGCTGGTAAATCTTCTCAGCTTCATGGAGGTCGATTTCTTTTAGTAACCCTTCATTCATTTTGTCTTCATAGTTTGGATTGTCTTCTTCTTTATTAACCCAAGTTTTCAATTCAATTTCTTGAATGGAATCCAGAAGATGTTCAGCATTTTCTGGAAGTTGAATTTGTCTGTAGAGGGGATTGAGTTTTTAAATACAGTAAGGCTTTATAGAAGATTTTGTGAACACTCACCAAAGAATCCCAGACAATTTTCCTTTATGTAGGCACTCCACGAACCATGATGAACATTTCTTGATTTGGATTTAAAGATGCTTCTGGCGATGGTAATGTTGAAAGAGTTCTTTTCCAACGGGAGAGGCAAATGAAATGTACAACCATGCCCCTTTTGAACCATTTGTTATGCTGGAATATTTCTATTCATGACTGTTCCCATCAACAATAACTAGCGCGTCCATTTTATCGACAATGATCGTGTTGTCGATTACCTGTCGTAGTCCGTTTGCATTCTTACTTAGATGCCGTTTCTTGTTTCTTTAATTAGAGTCTAAAAGGCCTCAAAGCCGTACACTCTTTACTAAGTTAAACCTAAACCTAAACCTAACTTAACCTAATCATATACCACCACTAACACAACCTTACTGGGCTCAATATGGACAAAGTCACCCAGTGTTCCAGAGCTACACCGCCTGCCACTGCACACAAAGTTCCACTGCTTGTTACATCCCAACGCACATGCTACCAAGAAGACCAGGCGACCCATCAGGCCAACAGTCCGTGTCGAAGCCAGAAAGTCGGTCCCACCTGCACAAATTCTATGGAGGTGGGGAGTAGTTGGGTAGAGGAGCGGCGATTAGGACGGGGCCCCAGCCTAAGTGAAACGACCGGTAGCCTTACAGAACTTAAGGACCCTATACAAAGAATGATGACGAGATGTGGCATGCGGGTGAACACCTAAGACCTGGCGCAGACGATTCTCTGCACTACAAAGAGCAAAATGACGTCGATCAGCCCACAGAGGGCAGTCAAGAAGAAAATGACTAACTGTCTCGGGGCTCCTGCCACACGAACAGGTTGGGGTACGCGCCCATCCGAGACGAAACAAATGCGCACGGAGCTGGACGTGACCAGTCCGCAACCTAGAGATCAGGCCCGCGTCACGGCGCGATAGGTAGCCCAAGGCTTTAGGCGTAGCCACAGAGGGATGAATATCGAACAGGGTACGGCCAGTGGGCCCGCCAGCCCACCTGTCGGCCCACAAGGTGGCAAAGACTCTGGAGACGACAGGGCGCATATCCCCCGGGCTCACAGGAAAGGTCACACCATTACGCCTTTCTTCATACCCACGCTTGGCAAGGCTGTCCGCCATCTCGTTGCCGAAGATCCCGGAGTGCCCCGGGACCCAAGCAACAACAATCGAGAGCCCAGACATACTGGCAGTGTAGATTTTCCACCCAATCTCGTACAATGTAGGATGCGCCACCGACATAGTACTGAAACCTCGTTTCAAAAAACCGATTCCAGCAAGAGAATCCGTCAGGATGCAGAACCTGGGGAGACGCATATCAATGCCAATATCCAATGCCAAAGAAATAGCAGCGAGTTCTCCAACAAAGGCAGAGGGAAGAGCCCTCAGGAAAAAACTGTATTCCAAACGGAGGCTAGGAACACAAATACCTATACCCCCTTCCGCGGCCTCAAGAAAGAAAGAGGCGTCACAGAAAATTTGAGTACAGGCGGCATGGGCACCGGGCGCCTCGCCAGCAACTAGGATGGCTGAACTCGCGACTCCGCACCAAACCCATGGACACGGTGATTGGACGAGGGCTGGCCTTGGGAAGCCAGCAAGTCCGGCGTCAAGAAGGAGGGACGCACCCAAACCTGGCGCACCAAGAAGCTCACGAGCACAGCGCGGAAGAGAGGCATAATCCTCTATGATACAAGCCAAGGGGTCCCCCCTGCCTCTCCCAATGGCCCGATAGCATAACCTGACGAGGAGTTCCCTGGCCCGAAGGTCTAATGGGACCTCGCCTGTTTCCACCAGGAGGGCATGAACTGGAGTAGATGGCAAACAACCTGAGACAGTCCGCAGGCAGTCATTCAAGGCGACTTGCACACTCCTAATAGCCTGGTTGGAACCGGCTAGAATGGGAGCATGAAAATCCGCGCACGCCCGCACATACACCCTGTAAAAGGTGGTGACGATAGCACGTTGAGCTGTGGTCTTATTGTTTGCAATCGCACGTAACACATTGGTCCGCCTGGAGATGTTCTCTCTGACCATAGCGGTATCATGAGTCCACTCCAGGAGGGGGTCAAGCCAAAATCCGAGGTACCTGACCCTGGGCTTGGACGTGACAGCCAAACCATCCACAACGATAGAACCTGCAATGGCCTGACCGTGGCGAAAGATCATCAAATCAGTCTTAGCCGCAGACAGAGAGAGCCCCCTAATAGCCAAAAGTCGATAGCAGCTTTCAATGGCACACTCCAGAGAGGCCAGGAGAACCAACAAGTCCTTACCAGCCAGCCACAGAGCCACGTCATCGGCATAGGCAACCACGTTGACGGAGGAGCTAAGCTCCACAAGCACAGCATGGATTACCACAGCAAACAGGGCGGGGCTAAGACAACTGCCCTGCGGGAGACCTCTGTCAGTTGACAAAACGCTGGACTAGGAACCATCAACCCTGGTCGCAAAGCACCGAGTCCCAAGGAGGGCCAGAATAGCTTTCTTCAGCTTCAAGCTGACTCCCAGGTCATCGAAGGCATGCCCAAGCCACAATATGTCCACCATGTCATAAGCAGCCCTGATGTCCAAGAAGACAGCCACAGCGAAGCATTCGTTAAGCCAAGCCTCACGAATGCCCGACTCAAGGTACAGGACAGCATCCTGAGCCTCACGATGTTTCCGGAAGCCGAACTGTGCGCCGAAAAGTTTCTCCGACCTCTCCACCTGCCACACAAGCCTGTTTATGAGAATTCTTTCATAAACTTTCCGAGGGCAGGAGAGAAGTGCAATAGGTCTATAGCTCTTTACGCTCAAACGGACCTTGCCTCTCCCCAATACAGGGATGAGGACAGAGAAAAGCCAAGTTTGTGGGATTGGCGCACCGTCGAACCTACTCTGGAGAAACCCGATCAGTTCAGATCTTCCGCAGCCATCAAGACCCTGTAGGTCGGCATACGAGACCCTGTCAATCCCAGAAGCGCCTCCAGCCTTGCTGGAGTTGAGCGCTGCAGTAAGTTCAAGCAGAGTGAGCGGGAGATCGAGATGCTCAGAAACCCCACAGACAGCAGAAGGAAGAGGCGGAGGTGGAGGGGGCCCCCTTGGGGACCCAAAAACCGCTGCAAAGTTGTCATTGAATGCCACAGCCATTTCCAGACCGCGAAGGACCTCCCCCGTGTCACCAAACACCCACGAAACCGTAGGGCGCGCATCCTGCGGTCGGACAAGAGACCAAACTTGTGCCAGTGGCATACCTTGCGAGACCCGATCACAAAGCCTGTAGCCATACTGGGCTTTCTCCCTGCGGAGAATAAACCTCATCTCCTGGGCTACCCCAACATATTCGAACCACCTGTGATTATCTCTGGCACGCTGGAACCGCTGCCAGGCTCTCCGTCTATCCCTGATGGCAACCCGACAAGCCGGTGTCCACCATACTGGGAATATATTAGAACTACCAGACCTGATAGTTCCTGGCCTTCTAAGGGCTGACTTCCTCTTAACCCACTTCCGAATCCAAGGAGCAAAGTACCCAGATTCAACGACCGGACCACTGAAGCGCCGCCGAGGAGCCGGCACAAAGGTTCGTACATTGTCGCAGGACAGGGCCACCGGAAAGTGGTCACTGCCCCAGAGATCCGAGGAGACCTCAAAGGAAAACATAGGAGCAAGACCAGCAGAGCAAAGGAACAAGTCCAGGATCGATTCCTGGAATGTCCCGCTGTGGCGCCTCAAGAAAGTGGGGACCCCTGACTGGATCACATCCAGATCAAGGCAGTTCAGTGAATTAGCAATCAGGAGCCCCTTGGTGTTGCAGCTAGCGCTGCCCCAGAGCCAGTGATGAGCGTTGAAGTCGCCCCCCACCACAAGTGGTCTAGGGAGCGAGTCAACCCACCCCACCAAGTCATGCTCAGAAAAACGCCCAACAGCATGCACGAAACCAATAGTAACCCATTTGTTCTCCCACCAAATTCTGAAGACACATGAATCTATTCCAGCACAGGATAAAAAAAGGGGAGGGGAAAAGACTATCCCGTCCTTAATGAACACGCGAACACCAGAGTGCCCCGGGCCCGCAATGCCACTATACCCCTGAAGGACTCAGCATGACCCCTGCAGGGAGTCTGGTCTCCACAATTCCCAAAATATCAAACTTAGCACACACATTTTCTATATCCTCTACTTTGTTAGCCGCTCCTCTAACATTCCAGGAACAGATAGAGAATTATGATTTGGGTAGAGGAAAAAGGGGAAAGACAGGGAAGTTCAGGTAAACACAGGCCAAAAAACAACAACAGGGAAACCGGTCAGAGCTAAGGGGTCACCTGGACTTCCAGCAGCTCCACTACATCTCCCTCAAGCGTGTTGGAACTACAAACACTATCACTCAAGCTGGTGTTGGCTAAATCTGGCATTTGCACCTCCTCACTACTGCCGGCCCAATCCGTAGAACTTCCCAGCTCTGCCAAATCAAAGGGAGAACTGGCACAACACATGGAATCTATCTCAGGAGTTGAAGATAAACCAACCCCTTGAACCGATGCACAGTCACTAACAGCAACAATAGAAGCACCGTCAACACCACTAGGGTTATGGCCGGAGCCATCAGTATCGACACACATTTGATCATTGCCAGTGGGTGTGGGGCTGAAGGTGTCGGCAGCGTAGTGAGCGACACTTGCAGGACTAGAAGACACGTGGGTCTCAAGGAGTGGACAAACTAGAGCAGCATCTGAAGTCAGAACAGAAAACCTGTTATGGTGGTCCACTGCCTGCTGTTTGGAGAAAGGCGGAGAACCCGCCATGGACGACTGAGCCCCCGACACTTTCCTACGCTTCGAGGGTTTGCGAGGGCGTACCACTTCCCATCCAGCACGGTCATCTCCCGGAGCTGAGTTAGTGTCCTTGCTGGTTGCATTTGGAAGGTCAAGATCACGAACCGCTGAATCTTCCACAGGGACCTCCGCAGGGACCTCCGCAGGAGCCTCCGCCGGAGCCAGATGCACACACAAGGCTTTCTTTGGGACAAACGTGTGGCAGCGGTTACAATGGACGTACGGGCAAAATTTACGAAGGTGGCCTCGTTGCCAGCACTTTAGGCACCGTGGCAACCTGTCATGTACAGCCATAAGGGCCGGCACACCTTTAACCCCAATGATGTCGGGAATGTCCTCAACTAGGGTAGAGTCTCTTAGCCGTAGAACCAACGAACGCACACCAGTACGGCAATGGTGCAAGCCATCCAAATCGTGGTATTCATGGCGTAAGCTTGTCACTTCGCCATAACATGCTAACGCCCTCTTCAGCTCCAAGTCAGGCAAGTCCAGGGGCAACCAATGCACCCTCATTCGGAGGGTCCGCACGAACAAATCATGGATGGTTGCAGGATGCCCGTGCAACAGGAGAGTTTCAGCCCTTTTCACCAATGACTTGGATTCCGCATCCACAAACAGAACGTGAAAAGCGTTGTTGGCGCGTAGCCAGGCCATACCGGAGATTTTTCTCAGGTCCACAATTGATGCCAAAGCGTCTCTCAAGTCTTTTATAAAATATGGACGTCCCGCACTCTCAGCTATAATTATAAGAGACAACTCCATGCAAATATTTGAAAGGCCTCCCCTGTACATTTTTGTAAGCCAATTTAGGTCACGTTGAGCATCATCTGGATTCAAATCAGGAAACTCCTCTGAGTCACAACGCAGGTCATCTCTTCCTGTCACCCCTGCCGTTACATTAGTAGTATCGCCCAAACATCTAGACGGAAAGTTCGCTTTGTTTTGCTGCACATTCCGCGTATAAATCCCATCACAAACGGTGCCACGCTGCCCATTGTTGGCCCCATCATCTTCGTGCTGCCCATTGTTGGAGGCACCATTATCGACAACACAATGAAATACATTATTAAGACCGTTATTGTTGCGGTCCGACTCCGTTAAGCCTTGATCCTCCAAAGGTATTTTTCCCCCAGTGACACCATATAAGTTCAAATCATCAATATCCAAACCGAACATTTCTGCAAACTTCAGCACTTCACTATACTTAGACTCACTAAAACGTTCACTAAAATAGCATTACAAATTATTACAATCTTTTATCTTTTTATTATTAAGGAGCGGTAACCCTGACTTTTTTTTTTACAAGTACAGCTTAAAGCCACATTGTTATTCGTTAATTAATAAAGAGTGATAATTATTTTTGATAACAGGTGGCGTTTTGCCATCTTTTTTGTTAATGCCTCCCCAAGCGTCAAAGCATAAAAGGCACGTATTGGAGTTAAAAGAGTGCTGAATACCAACTTACAAACAAGTAGCGCGTACATTTTATCAACAATGTCATGTTGCCGATTATTTCTTGCAGTCCGTTTGCATTGTTACTCCTTAAATAATAAAGAGTAATCCGAGTAGTCAGCTCTCCTAAGGGTCGGCATTTACATGCATTTCACCCGCGGGTTGTTTCCCCTCCCACTATCCTTGGTCGACTCACCAGGAAGGATGCTGGTCTCCTGTCGCGCCTCAGAACTGGACACGCCCTGCTGAATGCCCACATGTTTCGTCTGGGCTGGAGGAACTCAACGGTGTGTGAATGCGGTGCTCCAGAGGAGACGGTCACTCATTTCCTGCTGGAATGTCGGCGCTGGGCCCACGTTATGCGGATCGCACTGCGGGGCACTACGGTGTTGGACGTATTGGGTGCGGAGGGTGACTCAGGGCGTGGTCTCTCCGGGCAGTCCTGGGCTTCTGCACCGCCTCGCGGCGCTTTGAGAGGTAGCTGGTGCTCTTGGGGTACGATACTGTGTAGTGGTTGGGTTGCTGTTAGAGTAAGTAGTTTTAAGTTAGCTGTAGAGAGGGCGCATAGCATAAAGGCTGAGCTCTGCTTAAGTGTAATAAATAAATAAATAAAGAGTAATGCTTATTTTGATCACCGGTGGCGTTTTCCCAACATACAGAAAAATAGCATTACAACTGATGGCAATCTTTTTAGTTAATGCCTCCTCAAACGTCAAACCTTAAAAGGCACGTATTGGAGTTAAAAGAGTGCTAAATACCAAATTTCATTCGTATCTGTCGCATAATTTATTTTATATGAGCGGAATTAATCAGTAGTCAGTATATAGTAGTCAGTATGTAGCTAGCTGAAATCAACGATCTTCACGCACTTGATACAGTTTGTACACTTGATTGAAATACAACTATTGCTTGTCAGGGCACAGAGACTGCCCATATCCAACAATTTTCAAGCTCTTTCTTCGCATAGGTATTTATCCTCATCATCGTGAAATACGCCCAACTCTGGTTTCAGATAAAGTACCAAAGCTAGTGGCCATGCAACAACAATGCAGGAGTTAAATAATGACTTTCTTACAATGAAGTTACAATGAAGTGCGACAATTATTGAACTTGGCGGGCGGACCACTAGCGTGGTCCTTGATTATAACATTTCTGTGCTTCTCAACTATGACGCCATGGAAGGTACTTCGTGGCAATTCGGATTGTATTATTTTTTTGTTTAAATTAAAACCGTCATGAAAATAATGCATGTTTGTTTGTTTTTTTCAGCTTAACTGGTTTTATTTGTTTTTGGTTTTATGTATATATGTGTTTCATTATTCTTATACATCTGTTGACTTTCTTTGTTTTGATGGAGGTCCTCAAGTAGCTATTATGCAGGTTACTACGCTTAAAAACAACATAATAACAAACAAGTCATGTTAGTGCACCAAACTGTAATCTTTATCCAGAAACACGCCTTTTTTATTTTGCTTACCAACAATGCTTGCGTTCTGAGGCCATGAAACCAGGCTGCATTAGTCGCTCGCCCTTTATCACAGCTTCCAGTTTTTTTCGTCATCATTCTAAGCTTTACTTTTTTTGGGGGGGGGGGGAAGGGGGAATTTACGATCTTATACATGCATTGGAAAGCATACTCTTCTATTTAAAACCTTCACAACCATAAATACGTAACATATAGTTCTTTGGACCTAAGCACGAGTTTGTAAACAAAAATCAGTACCATAGTCTACTATAAAGACAGTGTTGCACTTCACCCTCCTCGGCCAAAAAACAGCCTAAGGTGTGCAGGCGGTGATGGGTTGCTGGATGCGGGCTTGTGGGCACCTACTGCTATTCCTAAAACCAAGTAAATATGTAATATGTCAACTAATGAACGTGTCTGTATTTGTTTGTCTATCTTCTTTCCGTTTCCCCGATGACATCAGATATTAAACTAAAAACTTGTACAGTCCTGCCAAAGAAAGCCTTAAGGTATAATTATATGACTTATGTCTAAAGGTACTATAACCAAACTTAAGGAGGCCTAAGATACGATAGTATTATTTAAGGAAGCCGTAAGATATCATACCCGGCACTGGTTTTAGTTTATACACCAGCAAAACTAAAACAAGTAATATCTTCGTTCCTATTCAATATTTTTCGATGAAACCAGGGCACTTTTTCGGAGTTACAGGACACTGAATGATCAGTCTAATTGTTTTACGTTGTTTTAACCATTGTAATAAGACAACAATGGCAATCAGCAAACGCCAGCTGAAAGAACAGAAGAGAAAGCTTTATTGAGCCACGGCCCGAAGTCATGCGCTGAGATACATGAACTATCTTAATCTAAACTTATCCATTTCAAACACTGTGCACACGTGCGTTCTTATAACGCGCGTTGACGCTGCGGTACCGCATTTGCGGTTTGTTTCACGTGACATCTGTTGGTTACTGCACACATACCTGCGTCGACGTTGCGTTACCGCACGCCGCTCGTGCGTTCGTTTTGCACGGCACTTCTCCCCATCAATGCAGCGTTACCATAGCGTTAAAAAAAAGCAATTGCGTCTCTGAGTACCATGTGTGACGTGAGCGGTGCACACACCCGTCGTTTACCGCAAAAGCGTACCGAGCGCAACGCACCTGCGGTTTCTCAGTACTTTGTGTGACCTGAGCGCTGCACACATCGGTGATTTAGCGCAAAAGCGTAAAAAAAAAATGGCGGCCAATTGCGACGACACAGACAGAAAACTATTTATTGGGGAAGTAAAAAACTACCCTGAAATATGGAACGTATGCGAGAATTGCACGTTTTCTTACACCTCCATGGTCTGGCGCGTACTGCTGTTATTTCACGATCATGTGTACATTGGCTACGTCAACGCAGCGGCACCGGCAAGCAGCCTTTCCCTGGTGGAATGATATCACTACCTTCAAAGGCCGAAGCCGACCATTTTTGAAAACTTGGCGGGTTTTTCTACCAGTTTTGGTTTTGGGTGGATATCACAACTTTCATAGGACTGTGAGCGTACATAAGGTTACACCGTCTGTTTAAGATGCTTCAATCCCATTTTTGCACAATCTGGCTAACAATCACTGATTTCGTTCGCTTCGCTCACTCAATCAGCGCATCCCCTTCAGTTGTTTTGTTTATCCCTGCAACTTCCCCTTAATTTTTCAAGATTTCGTTCACATTTAGTCATGCAGAAACACCCGAAGGTCGCTGTTACTAAAACAGCAGAACGCGAAGCATTTTATTTTTGGGTTATTAACAGTAAACCCATTAGCTCGTGTATGCTCGTATTGTTGCGTAACCATCATCTAACGTGCATCCCTTTATTCTTACGCAATCCACGGCAACGTTAATGTTTCTTTATTTTGTCCTTCGGTACAGTTCAGTTTTTAGTTCGTCCAGACTTTTACAGTAAATCTAAGGACCAGTCTTGATTGTTCAAGCCATTGTTGCTTAAAATCTTTGGTTGCAACTTGGAAAAGAAACGAAATTTAAATTCGCCGGTGGCGAATTTCAAAACCCTCCCACGCATTTGTCCTGACCCCTACAACCCCTAAACCAACAAAAGGACCATCCTCAAATCACCATGAATCCGTATGCAAAAGTTCAGGTACGTAGGCCTTCTCAATTTTGCGCTAGCTATGAGCAAAGGTCTATGGGATTTAACATGGGAAAAATCTTATTAGCTAGTCAGCCAGCTAGCTAGCTAGCTAGACAGTAACATAAAAAAACTTTATTGACGCATCTTTTTCTCTATGATTGGTGGACACTCATCCTTTAAATTTTGGTTTTTCTTAATCTCTGACCCTTTCCCTTACATTTTCCACAATTTCAAACATTTCTATCGCATTGGGATTTATCCTCAACATTCCAAAATAAGCTTTCATTTGCTTACAGTTGCCGCCTTTTTATCATTAACAATCAATTTTTTAACAATCGGATGTCTACAATGGGATGATCTACTGTTACTTGGCGGCGACACAGTAGCGTGTGTCTAGATTAGCTTACATTAGGTATCTTGCATTAGCTCTGACTATAGGCAAGTACATTATTAAGCCTTGCGAACAGATTATCTTCATAAAAGTATTAAATAAATCAAAAGGTTGGTTTTTAAGTTCTCAAATTTTTCCCAAAACTGCAGAAAATAATTAAATTTTTCATTTCTCAACTTAACTTAAGCATTTGAAACTCGACTGGACAGCAGGACGTTAAATAAAACTTCTTAAAATAAGCGAAACAAACAAACAAAAAAACATGTAAAGTGTATGGGATTGGGAGAGCCAGAGAGAAAAGTGAGAAGAACAGGACAATGAAAAGTAAGCGACATAATACAATGAACACACAAAACGTGAAAACGAATAAACAGGACTTAAAGTAAAAAAGTAGGAAAAACAAGAAAGGCCATGTAATAATGAAACAGGTTAATTAAGAGCGCAGGATCTTAATTAAGATCGACCGGTTGAGGGGGCATAGGGGACAAATTGATCTTACCAGTGTGAGGGTTAGTAAGTCTGGGGGGGGGGTGGAACGAGAGGGAGAAATATCAGGGCTTAGTCAGCGTTTTATGAGCTTTAAATAACTGAAATGCATGCAAGACTGACGTTTTTATTTATTTTTATTTATTTACTTCTATTTATGCAAGACTGGCGTTTGCCGGATTCTGTCTGTGAGTATACTAATGCTAAGAAGGTACCTCCTCGAGCGAAGCGAGACGACGCCAACGGAGCGAGCGGAGCGAGCGATGTGTCTAGTAACCATAAAAAAGGTTCACGGATTACAAACAAAAACTTCAATTGTGCCGTAAAAAAAGGGTTACGTGATTCAAGTTTCACTTTACTTGTTAAAATGTACACGGATAAAAACTGATGATTTTTTTATTGAAATACGCAAAGGTACATTTGAAAAAATTGCATCTGTTTAAGTGCTTTTGTGCTTTGACAATAATTTAATTGGTAAAGCACAACAGCATTTAAACAGATGCAATTTTATCAATTACACATTTGCTTACTTCAATTAAAAATCATCATTTTGTTCCGCCTACCTTTTAACAAGTAAAGTGAAACTTCAATCATGTAACCATTTTTTTACGGCACAGTTGAAAATTTTGTTTGTAATATTGGTTTTTTATGAAACAGTCATCGTACTTTAAAAAGCTCAGCGCAGTTATATAGCTACGCAGTACGCAGTTATAGCTTACATTTCTAGTTATAGCTTAAAGTCAGGAAGGCAATACGGGTAAATGACATGGAAATATCCTTTCTTATGGAAGCTAACTACGTGATTCTAGTCGTATAACTCACTACATTTTTCAAACAACTTCTCTTTGCTTTTTTTCTTTATAGCTCGCTAACTAGCTTTCATATTAGTGTTGAAGCGCATTTTAATTGCCTCCGGGAAACCTGACTCGTACCTTCTTTGCTATCCTTCTTGTTCGGCATTGATTCAACGCATTCTCCTCGTGCAAAGATGAAATATTTCTTACTCATAGTGGGCTTGTTGGATTTTATTGTCACGTTACATGCAGGAAGACATTTCAGTAAGCAAACTAGATATAATTTTAACCCTACAATCATGCTCTCAATTGTGCATATGAAAAGATACGAGCATTTCTTTATCTGTGCATATTAAGACTTGCTCTTCGCAATGACCAGCTTTGAGATGATGATAAGTTCGTAACTGATCAGCTATCACAATTCTACAACTAACAAGTTTTAGAATTGCTAACAATAGCTAACTGCCGCTATTTAAGTTCTATTTTATAGGAACACAATTTTGTCAATTATTTAACTTAAAACGATGTACCCTCAAACGAGATGTGTAGCGTATGGTGCACCCTGCACTTGCCCATTAATAACAAGACTAATTGTGCACCACTCCCCGTGACCCACCAAGTGACGTTGCCCAATATCTGAAATTCACAATTATGCGTCGTTCATTCTTAATGTGATCACTTCAGTTGTCGACTAAGGATGCTGTAAGAATTTAATATGAAATCAAATTTAATTGATTTCCCTGTCTAATTCCCAAACACAGGACAAATGAACTTCAAACGTGTCGCAGGCTTTACTTGAGTTAAAGACGATGGTACTTCGGCCATGATTCCAAAATTTATCAAAAAGCTCTAAGTCTTTTCTCACTATACTTACTACTTAGTAACAACCACGTCTGTTTCCTTCCAAAGCCAAGCTCTAAATGAATTAAACCCCACTAACTTCCTGGTTTGTGACTCACCTCATCCCATGATCCCTTTCTCTTGCTTCCCCAAGTGTCTATACCAAATGGACAGTGTCTATTAAATGGACAGTGTCTATACCAAATGGACAGTGTCTATTAAATGGACAGTGTCTATACCAAATGGACCGCAAACGCGTGCTTGGGATGGGTTGCTGTTTGGGGGCAGGGTGGTTTTCTTCAGTAGTAGTTCACATCAGAATTCACTTAGAATTTAAAGGATGCCACAGTAATTATTATTACTTACATCTATAAATGAAGTCTCCTGGGTTGCATGCGGCTCGGGGTGAAATGGGTTGTAGGTGGCCGCTACGGCTACAGTTCTCCAATGCGACGACGTAGTTTTTGGACCTTCAGCTACCGTAGGGCTGCGGACACTAGACGAAGGAACTAGCGAATGGTATGTTGGTGGTATCCCCTTCGATACGAAGGACCTTTCTCCATGGCAGGCAGCTTGCATCCGTTGGTATTGTGGCAGGAGTGGGAAAACCACACTGCTGAGCTTTTATGAGGAAATTCAGAGCGTTATAGTACTTTTATAAAGTGTAATACAGTTAAAAGTATTAAAACGATGTTTGAAAGTAGATTTAATGGGCAGCCAAGTGATGTTAATACAGTTAAAAGCTTTAAATAGAGTGCTTGCTGTTAGTTGGTTTAAAAAGCGTTAAAAGCAAAAGGTGTCCTAACAATGTTTAAGTTTAAAATTTCAAGGAGGAAAATCTAGTTAAATTGTTTATCGAAACAATACTGTGAAAGTAATGTCATTTAAAAACTGTGGTAAAGTTTAAAATCGTGTTAGTTTAATCAGCATTTGAGCAAAGTAACACTGCAGCAGGTAAAAACTTCAACTTATACTTTGAAAACTCGTATAATTTTGGCCATCGAGTAATAGTTTCAAGCTGAGGTTATGAAAATTTAATAGTTTTAATCAACTATTCACTTGAGGGTTTCTATTTCTAAAGTGGACTGGCGTTAGCCGTATCATACACATATATATGATTGAAGTCCTCTCTCCAGCAAAACTAAAACTATTAATTTCTCCGTTTCTATTCAATATACTTCGACCAAACTTGGCCAGATAGTAGATAGCAACTTTTCCAAACTTTACACGAACGTTTATGCAATTCCGTGCAAGAGTAAACGTAGGGAGCCACACATAAATTTGAAAACTGTTCACTTCTTGTTGTTGTGGTTCTGGTTCTTGTTCTTGTTCTTGTTCTTGGCTGACACGGTTTCAGACTGCACCTACCTAAAATCTGAAACATGAGCTGATCCAGAAATTTTCCTGGGCTTCAACCTTACATGGACCACTTTTTCGATTGGTCGATCCATTCCGGAGTTACGGGACCCTAAACGATCATTTTGCTTGTTTTGCATTGTTTTAACCATTGTATTTAGGGAACAATGCCACTCAGCAAACTCCAAATTTATTCTTCGTCTACGTGTTATGTCTTTGCTAAAAAGTCGATTGTTGAACGGTAAAATTAAAGAATTAGGGCTTCGGGCAGATGACCAGGAGTGGTTAACGCTCGTTAAACC